>CM052679.1:106994240-107024522 GCA_028533205.1 Lagorchestes hirsutus | reverse complement strand
ATGAATGAATGAATGAATGAATGAATGAATGAATAAATAAATAAATGAATGAATGAATGAATAAATGAATGAATGAATGTATAGATAAATAAATAAATAAAAAAGAAGACAATCCATTACAAAATAGAATTGGGTAAGGAGAAGCTAATGAGTATATGAGAAACCAAGAATCAGCCAAACAGAATCTAAATAATAAAAAAGTAGAAAAGAATGTAAATATATCATTCCATAATAACTGACCTGGAAAACAGATCCAGGAAAGAAAGACTAAGAATTATTCGTCTACCAGAGTAACATGATAAAAAAAGGAGCCTGGACAATATCTTCCAAAGAATCATCATGGAAAACTGCTTAGAGGGTCCTCCATCATAGGGAAAAAATAGTCACTGGAAAAAATAAAAAGCAATATCTAACTAAAACTCATCAACAAGCATTAGAGGCAATGGGGATAAACGAGATGCATTTCCAGTAAGATCAGGGATAAAAGAAGAAGGTGTTAGAAATGTCACCTGTAGAAATAAGAGAAGAAAAAAGAAATTGAAGGAATCAGAATAGGTAAAGAAGAAACTAAGTTATCACTCTTTGCAGATGATATACTTAGAGAATCCCAGAGAATGAAGTAAAAATCTACTTCAAATAATAAACAACTTTGGCAAAGTTTCAGGATACAAAATAAACCCAGATAAATCATCTGCATTTCTACGTATTATTATTAAGAGATAGAAAGAAAAAACCCATTTAAAGCGATGGAAGACACTATAAAATATCTGGGAGTCTACCTGCCAAAACAAACCCAGGGACTATATGAACACAATTACAAAACAGTTTTTTCACAAATAAAGTCAGATCTAAGTCAGGGGAAAAACATCCGTTTCTCCAGGAGAGGACGAGCTAATATAATAAAAATGAAAATTCTATATAAATTAATTTACTTATTCAGTAATATAGCAATGAAATTACCAGATAATTATTTTCTAGAGCTAGAAAAGTTAACATCAAAATTCATCTGGAAGAACAAAATGTCCAGAATAAAAAGGGAACTAAGGAAAAGAAATGGTAGGGAAGGTGGCCTAGTCCTATGAGATCTCAAATTGTATTATAAAGCAGCCATCATCTAAACCACTTTGTACTGGCTAAGAAACAGAGGAGTAGACCAGTGGAATAGGTTAGGTACTCAAGACATAGTAGTTAAAGAGTATAGCAATCTACTGTTTGATAAACCAAAGGACCCCAACTTCTGTGATAAGAACTCAGGGTGTGACAAATTTGCTGGGAAAACTGGATAACAGTGTGGCAAGAACTGGGCATAGACCAATGCTGGACGTCGTACACAAGAATAAAGTCATGGATACATGATTTAGGGATAAAGATTGATACTATAAAAAATTAGGGGAGTAAGGAATACTATATTTGACAGATTTATGCAGAATGGAGAAATTTATGACCAAACAAGAGATAGAGAACATTATGAAGTGCAAAATGGATAATTTTGATTAGATTAAAATGAAAAGTTTTTGAACAAAAAAACCCAATGCAAGGAAGATTAGGAGGGAAGCAGAAAACTGTAAAACAATTCTTGCAAAGAGAGTCTGTGATAAAGATATCATTTTTAATATATATAGAGACATGAGGCAAATGTACAAAAATACAAGTTATTACCCAATTAATCAATGGTCTAAAGATATGAACAGGTAGTTTTTAGAGGAAGAAATTAAATCTATCCATAACCATATGAAAAAAATGCTTAAATCATTACTTATTAGAGAGATGCTAATCCAAACAACTCTGAGGTATCACATCACACCTATCAGATTGGCAACCATGATAAAACAGGAAAATAATAAGTGTTGGGAAAGATGTGGGAGAGTTGAAACACTAATTCATTGTTGGTGGAGCTGTAAGCTGATCCAAGCATTCTGCAGAGCAATTTGGAACTATGCACAAAGGGCTACAAAAATGTGCATACCCTTTGATCCAGCAATATAACTTCTGGGACTCTATCCCAAAGAGATCATAGAAATGGAAAAGGGTCTCACATGTACAAAAAAAAAAATTATAGCAACTCTCCTTGTATTGGCCAAAAACTGGAATTCAAGGGGATGCCCATTAGGGAACAAGTTGCTGTATATGAATGTAATGGAATCCTATTGTACTATGAGAAACGATTAACAGGAAGACTTCATAGAAACCTGAAAAGACTTATATGAACTGATATGGAGTGAAAGGAGCAGAATCAGGAGAACTTTGTACATAGCAACAACCACAATATGTGAGGAATTTTTCTGATAGACTTAGTATTTCATTGCAATGCAAGGGCTTAAAAAGTTTCCAATGGACTCTTGAGGTACAAAGGCCTTCCACATCTAGAGAAAGAACTATGGAATTGGGTTGCCTATAGAAGCAAACCTTTTTTTTTTGTATTATGCTTTGTTTTGTTTTATGATTTCCCCCATTCATTTTAATTCTTCTATGCAACATATATTTAATAGGAATGTATGTGTGGAACCTATATAAGATCGTATGCCATCTCAGGGAGGGAGTGGGGAGGGACGGGGAAATGAGGGAGAGGGAGTTGAAAAATGTAAGTGACTATTGAACACTGAAAACAAATAAAATAATTTGTAAAAAAAAAAAAAACACAGAAAAAATCCACCAATCACCTCCTGAAAGAGAACCCAAAATGGAAACAGCAAGGAATATTCTAGACAAATTCTAAAACTGTCAGTTCGAGGAGAAAATACAGTAAGCAAGAAACAATTCCAATATATAGGAATTCCATTCAGGATCACACAAGAACTTCCAAATTCTCCATTGAAAGATCGGACAAATTGGAAAATGACATGTTGGAAGGAAAATGAGCTTGGACTGCAACCAAGGATCAATTACCCAGGAAAAACCGATCATAATATTTCAGGCAAGGAGGTGGACAGTCAATGAATTAAGGGATCTCCAGATTTTTATGATGAAAAAGCTAGACCTCAATAGAAAATTTAATCTCCTAGTATATCTCAAGGAAGGTATATAAAGGTACACAGTAAAAAAAAAAATCAACTTGATATTCAATACAGGCAAACTGTTTACATCCCTACAAGAGAAGATGATACTTGTTAACCTTGAGAATTGTATGCCTATTATGATATTTTGAAGATATATATATATATATACATATGTATATGTATATATATATATATATAGAGAGAGAGAGAGAGAGAGAGAGTGAAAGAGTATAAATAAAATGATGAGGTGACAAAAAATGTGATATAAGGGTTTGAAGAGATTTTAACGGTAGATATGAAAAGGAGGAGGCAGGAAAAGCCAAATTACATCACAAGAATAGGAACAGAAACGTATTACAGAAGAGGGAAAGAGGGGAAGGAGATGAGCACTCTTCGAGATTTATTGTCATCGTATTTGTTTCTAGGAGGGAACAACCAAGTCAGTTAAGTACAGAAATCTGATTTGCCCTATAAGAATTAGGAGAGGAAAGGAGAAAGATAAGGGAGAGGAGGTTAAAAGGGAGGGAAGAAGTAGTAAGGGAAAAAGAGAAACAAAGGGAGAGAGCCTAACAGAAGGGAGGGAAAACTGAGGTAGGGGGTGTCAAAAAATTAGAACTCTACTCTGGAGTGAAAGGGAGTAGGGAGAATTAAAAGCATAAATGGGGAGAAACAGGATGGAGGGAAAGACACAGATATTAATCATAACTGCAAATGTGTATAGAATGAGCATAAAACATAAAGAGGGATAGCAGAATGGATTAAAAACCATAATAGAGCTATATATTGTTCACAAGAACTCATTTGAAATAGGGGGATTCAAAGAGAGTAAATGAAAAAGTCTGGAGCAGAATATGTTTTGCTTCAACTGATGTAAAATACCATGGGTGGTACTCATAATCCGAGAAAAAGCAAAAGCAGAAATAGATCTAATCAAAAGAGATAAGGAAAGAAACTATATCCTGCTGAATGGCACCACAGACAATGAAGCAATACCATTACTAAACATATATGCACCAAGTGTTATACTATACAAATGGTTACAGGAGAAGTTAAGGTAGTTACAGGAAGAAATAGGCAGGAAAACTATACTATCAGGGGACTGAGACCTACCCCTCTCTGAACTTGATAAATGTAACATCAAAACAAACAAGAAAGAAGTTGAGGAGGTTAATAGAACTATGGATAAGGCAGACATGATAGATATGTGGAGAAAATTTAATAGGTATAGAAAAGAATATACCTTTTACTCAGTAGTATATGTCACATGTACAAAAATTGACCATATACGAGGTCACAAAAACCTCACAATCCAGTGAAGAGAGGTAGAGAGAGTCAATGCATCCTTCTCAAATTATAATGTAATAAAATTATATGTAATAAAAGATCATGGAAAGATAGACCAAAAATTAATTGCAATTAAATAATCTAATCCTAACAAATGAGTGGTTTAAACAACATATTATACAAACAGACATTAACTTCATTCAAGAAAATGACACTTGTGAACCAACCTAACAAAACTTGTAAGATGCTGCAAAAGCAGTTCTTAAGGGAAGTTTTATTTCATTAAACACCTACAAGAATAAAATAGAGAAAGAGGAGATCAATGAATTGGGCATGCAACTGAAAATCTAGAAAAAGAAAAAATTGAAATTCCCTAAGAAAATACCAAGTTAGAAATACTGAAAATAAAAGGAGAGATTAATAAAACTGAAATTGAGAAAACTATTGAACTAATCAATAAAACTCAGAGTTGGGTTTGTGAAAAAAACGTTGATAAACCTTTGATCAATTTGGTTTAAAAAAAAAAAGAAAGAAAAGCAAATTACCCATATCAAAAATGGAAAGGGTGAACTCACCTCCAAAGAGGAGGAAATTTAAACAATAATTAGAAAATACTTTGCCCAATTTCAGGCCCATAAATGTGATAATCTAAGTGAGATGGATGAATATTTGAAAAAATTATATTTCCCAGATTAACAGAAGAGGAAGTTGAATACTTAAAACACCCCATCTCAGAAAAAGAAATTGACCAAACCATCAAAGAAATCCCTAGGCAAAAATCTCCATGGCCAGATGGATTTGCAAATGAATTCTTTGAAACATTTAAAGAACTGTTAATTCCAATACTATCTAGATCATTTGTGAAAATAGGTGAAAGAGTCCTATCAAATTCTTTTTATGATATAAATATGGTTTTGATTCCTTAACCAAGAAGAGTCAAACGAGAGAAAGAAAATTATAGACCAATTTCTGTAATGAATAAAATGCAAAAATTTTAAATAAGTTATTACCAAAAAGAATACAACAACTTGTCATGAGAATAATACATTATGAGCAGATAGGAATAATATTAGGAATGCAGAACTGGTTCAATATCAGGAAAACTATCAACATTATTGATCACATCAACAATGAAACTAACAGAAACCATATGGAAATCTCAATAGATGCAGAAAAAGCTTTTCACAATATACAACTCCCATTCCTATTGAAAACACTGAAGAGCATAGGGAAGAAACTGAATTTTCCAAAATATAATAAGCAGTATCTACCTAAAACCATCAGCAAGCATTATATGCAATGACAATAAGCTAGATCCATTTCCAATAAGATCAGGGGAGAAACAAGGAGGTTCATTATCACCACTGTTATTCAATATTGTACTAGAAATGTTAGCTTTAGCAACAAGAGAAGAAAAGAAATGGAAGGAATTAGAACTGGCAAAGAAGAAACTAAGTTATAACTCTTTACAGATGATATGATGATATACTTAGAGAATCCTAGAGAATCAAGTAAAACACCACTTGAAATAATAAATACCTTTGGCCAAGATTCTGGGTACAAAATAAACACATGTAAATCATCTGCATTTCGCCTAGAATGAGAAATTCCATTTAAAGCTAGGGTCGATACTATAAAATATCTGGGAGTCTACTTGCCAAAACAAACCCAGGGACTATATGAACAGAATTACAAAACAGTTTTTTTCAAAAATAAAATCAGATCTAAGTAGGTGGAAAACATCAGTTGCTAATGGATAGGGCAAGTTAATATAATAAAAATGACAATTCTACCTAAATTAATTTGTTACACAGTGCCACACCAATTAAATTACCAGAAAAATTTTTTTTCTAAAGCCGGGAAAAATAACACCATAATTCATATAGAACAACAAAGGTACAGAATATCAAGAGAATTAATGTAAAGAAATGCATTAGGTGGCCTAGCACTACCAGATCTCCAATTGTGTTGCAAAACAGCATTCACTCAACCACTTACTGCCTAAGAAACAGAGGGACAGATCAGAGGAATAGGTTAGGCACTCAAGGCATAGTAGTCAATGAATATAGCACTCTCCTCCTTGGTAAACCCAAGAATCCTAGCTTCTGGGATAAGAACTCATTTTTTTTTTAATACAGCCACTGGCAAATAGGATAACTGTGGCAGAAATTGGGCATAGACCAATTTTTGACACCATACGTATGAATAAAGTCCCAATGCATACATGGTCTAGGTATAAAGTCTGATACTATAAACAAATTAGGGAAGCAACGAACAGTGTATTTGTCAGATTTATGGAGAATGGAGAAGTTTATGACTAAACAAGAGAAAGACAACAGTATGAAGCACAAAATGCATAATTTTTACTACATTAAATTGAAAAGTTTTGCACAAACAAATTCAGAGGACCAAGATTGAAAGGAAAAGAGAAAACTGGCAAATAATTTTTGCAGCTAATATCTGTGACAACAAACTCATATCTGAAATATATGCTGAGTGAAAGGAGCAGAATCAGGAGATCATTGCACAGAGTAAGATGCAATGTGCTAGGCATTTTTCTGGTAGACTTAGCCCTTCACAGCAATGCAAGGACCTAAAATATTCCCAAAGGACTCGAGGTAAAATGCCATCCCCATCCAGAGGAAAAAAAAACTGTGGAACTGAAATGGAGAATGAAGCAGAATATTTTCTCTTGTGTGTGTTTTGTTTGTGTTTTTCTCTGTCATCCATTTAATTCTTCTTTGCAACATGACTAATAGTAGTGAAAATTTGTTTAATAAGAATGTATGCGTACGACCCATATAAGATTGAGAGGGAGGATGGAGGGGGAGAAAAATCTGAGAGTATGACAGTGATTGTGGAAAACTGAAAACAAATAAATTAATAACAAAATTAGATTTTTAAATTACTAAAATATTGTGATATATTGAAGACCAGAAATTATCTCAATTTCTCTTGGATGTCCTCAGAGTCTTAGCTATGATATAACAAGCTAAAGCATGATGATCTTTGTGGACCATGTACTAAGCCCCTCATTTTACAGATGCAAAACTGAGGCACAGAGAAATAAAATAACTTGCCCAAATAATACACATGCAACAAGTATTAGGCCCTCTCATTCTATTAATATTTTTTTTTCCTGTTTTACCACACAGTGATTCATTAGGCTGTTACCATACTGGTTTTGACATGTGATTGCTTTCTGAATTCCACTGAAGTATTCAGTTGTTTACAATGTAAGATGAAGCCATGTTTTTTGTAATGTTGCTAGGTACCTGCTATTTTGAATTCTTTCTGATTTACTTTTGGAGGTATTTGGTCATTATAAAGGGAGGATTAAATGTAAATAAAGCATAAGAATCAATGATTGGAGTCTGATCTGGAAGAAGAAAGGAGTGACAAAGGGACAGAGGCAGGTTATTTCAGTTACATATTGTGTATAAAAAGTATGTCTAGTAATATACATTATTACTACTGATCTCATTCCTTTTTTTCCTACATTTTGTCTACATAAAGAACTGAAAGGAAGTAAAGAAAGGGAAAACTACAAGAAGACATGATGGAGGGAGAAACAAAACTAATTAATAGAAAGAACGGGATAAGCCAACCAATATATCACAGGATGGCAGTAGATTGAGTTAGAAGGCAAAATCCGCATTACGTTGTTTGCAAGAAGATGCTTAAAATGTAAAATTCACATAGATTTAAAATAAGGAATATTATTCGGACAAATAGGCCTCAAGCAAAATTTTAAAAATAGAAATTGAAATAATCTCATGCAGACAACCGTAATATATATAGGTATGTATGTATGTATGTATGTGTGTATATATATATGATATGTATATATATACATATATATGCATGCATGTATGTATATATATGTATATAATATTATATATATGCATGTTTAGAAGATATATTTAGGAAAGCTGTGTTATTAAAGGTAGAATATATAATGCAAATAATACTTGGTTTATATGTATGGAAAAGCATTTCTGTACATGTAGAAAAAAGTAAATTCAGCCGGGAAAGAAATAGATATTGTAGATGTCTAATAACTGGGGAATTCAATGTACTCATTTCAAATTTAGATAAATATTAACAAAGAAAATAAATGAGAAAAATGTTTAGGACTGAAAAGACTCTTAGGAAAGTTAAATATAATAGATGATAGGAAATTACAGGATGATAATGAAAAGGAAAATACTTGTTTTTCAGATGTGCATGGGAATCAAAAATTCACATATGCAAGGCCAAGTAATACTCTTTAAAAAGTACAAATATTAAACACATTTCTTAATGGCAATGATAAAGAGCATTTAAAAAAAGATTCAAATCATAAAAATATGTAATTTGGTCAATATTACAATGATTGAATAATCAAACTTCTGCACAAAGGAAAGATAAAATCAAAGTATTATGCACATATTTTAAAAGATATATAAAACTGACAAATTAAACCCCTACACTAAAAAACAGAAATTCTGAAAATCAGAAGAAAAGAGAGACAATTCTACTTTGAATTAATAAATAAAACTAGATAGCTTTAATATTAGAATATGCAATAGACTACACAACTGTTAATTTAATAAAAAAGAAATAAAGCACAATTAATAAACTAAAAAATGAAAAGAAAATCAAAAAAGATAAAAAGTAGACTGTTACAAATTATGTTGCCTAAGGGTAAAGCAACATAACTGAAGACTGAAATGCATTAATATATATCAAAATATTAAAAATTGAAGAGGGAATAAAAAAAATAAAGAAACCAAGGTGGGAATGGTGTAGATTTTTAAGTGAATTTGAGAAATAATTACTTATCAAATTCAATATCACATAAATTTTTAAAAAATATAGGAAGAATGGAATCCTATCAAGTCCCTTGCTTTTTATACAACTAAAGATACACCTAAATACCTAGATCAATTCAAATTTCTCATTTTTGGCTATGCTAATATATTTCAAATAACAATATAATGTATATGAATTTACAGATGTGATTTTCATATGTAAACCAGGGAGAAAAATAAAACCACACATCAATGTTTCTTTTTAAAATTTAGCATTTAAAAAAAATTTTCCCAGCTACATGTACAAACAATTTTCAATATTAATTTTTGAAACTTTGAATTTCAAATTCTTACCCCTTCTCCCCACACCCAGCTCCCAATTGAGCAGACAAGCAATTCAATATAAGTTATACATGTGCAGTCAAGCAAAATATATCCATAATAGTTACATGGTGATAGAAGACATGGCCCCCCCAAAAGTCAAGAAAATAAAGTTTACAACAGTACGCTTCAATCTGTATTTAGACACTATTAGTTCTTTCTCTGGAGATGGATGGCATATTTTCATCACCAGTGCTTCAGAGTTGTCTTTTATCGTGGTATTACTGAAAATACATAAGTCATTCAGAGCTGATCATCTTGTAATATTGCTCTCACTTTGTACCCCGGGCATTTCATTTTGCATCAGCCCATTAAAATTTTCCCAGATTTTCTGAGGCAATCCTGCTCATCATTTCTTAAAACAGAATATTCCATTACAATCACATACCATGATTTATTCAGCCCTCCCCAAATTGATGAGCATCTCCTCAATTTCTAATTTCTTACCCACCCCAGAAAAGAGCTGCTATAAATATTGTATGTATATATGTATATGTGTGTGTGTACTATATATGTATATATATATGTATATTCCTTTTCTTGTTTGTTATTAGTCTCTTTTGGGATACAGACCTAGTATTGGTGTTACTAGGTGAAAGGGTATGCATGACTTTATAGCACTTTGGGCATAGTTCCACAATGCTCTACAGAATGACTCGAGAAGTTCGCATCTCCACCAAGGCTGCATTAATGTCTCATTTTTCCCACATCCCCTCCAACTTTTGTCATTTACTCCTTCTATCCCATAAGTCAATCTAATGGTAGGAGGACGTGATTCAGAATGATTTTAATTTGCATTTCTCCAATAGATGAATTGAATTAGAGTAGTTTTTTCATATGGCTATAGATAACTATGATTACTTCACCTGCAAACTGATCGTATTATTTAATCATTAATCAATTGGGCAATAGCTCACAATTTTTCATAAATTTGACTCAGTTCTCTATATGTTTGAGAAATGAGGCCTCGATCAGAGAAAATGTTTTCAATTTTCTTCACAGCTACTATTGTTAACCATTTTCACTCATCCTATTTCCCCTGCATTTATTCTATTCTCTCTCTCCTTTCACACTGTCCCTCCTCAAAAGTGTTTTGCTTCTGACTAGCCCCCTCCTTCAATCTATCCTGCCATCTATCACCTGACGAGTTTCTCATTACTTTTCACTCCTAATTTCCTGTAGAGTAAGATACATTTCTCTACCCAATTAAGAATGTATGCTATTCCTTATTTGAACAAATTCTAATGGGAGTAATGTTCACTCACTACCCTCTCATTAACCTTCTTCCCTTCCACTGAAAAAAGCTTTCTCTTTTCTCATTTGTGTGAGATAATTTGCTCCATTCTACCTTTCTGTTTCCCTTTCTCCCAGTATCTCCCTATCCCCCTTAATATTACTTTTTAGATATCATGCCTTCATATTCAACTCACACCTGTGCCCTGTGTCTATATACACTTTTTCTATCTACCCTAAAAATGGGAAAAGTAGTATGAGTTAAAAATATCATCTTTGATGTAGGACTATAAACAGTTTAAACTAATTAAGTACCTGATGATTTCTCTTTCTCATTTACTTTTCTATGTTTTTCTTGAGTTTTGTATATGAAAGCTAAGTTGTCTATTAAGCTCTGTTCTCTTAACCAAGAATACTTGAAAGTGAGGTGGCAAAGCCAAGATGGTGGAGTGAAAGCAGCTACTCACCTAAGTTGTAAAATAAACTCCTTCAGCCACCTCTAAAAAAAGAGAATCTGAACAAATTTGAGACTGGAAGAATCCAACAGGAGACAGAGTGTGGCAGATTTCCAACCCAGGACACACTGGAAAGTCGATGGGAAGGATCTGTTGCACAGGGCTTGAGGAGTGCACAATGCACAGGCTGCACCATTGCGGACCCTGCCAAAGCAAAGCCAAGCAGGAAGCCCCAGGAGGTCTGAAGCACTGCTGAATCTCAAACATATCAGCCCAGGATAAGAGTCCATTAGAACTGAGAGAGAGAGAACCACAAAACCCCACGTAACTGCAGCAGCTGCTCCTCAGACTATCAACCTGCAGATTAAATGTGTGTAAGTCACCTATTTGAACTTCTAGGGGCCAACATGACAGAGAGATCAAAAAATGCTCTCCTTGACCTTGGAAAGCTCACAGAATATTTCCCCATGAAAAATACTGAAACAGTGGAATCAGCCAAAGGCACAAACAATCTCTTAGCCTATGAGGCAAGGAAAATTGCAACATGAGGTCCCTCTCACTTTGCCTGAAGGCGACCAGTGCAGGACCAGAGCTGTCCCAGACAACCTCAGCTCAGATAACAGGAAGGAAATCCTGAGCCCCAGGGGAGTGGAGCACTCAATTATCAACACCAGAAACCCAGGTGTATCTCAGAACAGCCAAGGGAATAGGGAAGACCCTAATGCAAACAGAGTTCGCCAAACACTGAGCCTGTCTGTGCTCAGGAGAGAAGACCTCCTGTGGTAGCCCACCCCTAGCCCACAGGCAATGCAGCTACCTCTAGAGTAACTACAGGGAAACTCAGAAACACTTCATCTGACCTCTGCTTTGGCATATCAGCCAGCTCAGCACCGGGTAAGCTACAGTATTCTAGCTTCTAGTTGAAAGAACCAGAGGTCACAGTACACAAAGCCTCAAATTCTAAGCAAAAAATGGTTGAACAGAGCCCCCTGTGCCCCAGAAACAGAGATCCACGTTACAAGTCAGGAAAAGGGTTGCCATCATAAGCAAGAAGTAAACCAGAAAAGATAAGACCATAGAATTTTTCTTTGGGTACAAAGACTAAAACAGAAAGACCAAAGAAGACAGCATTGAGATTATTCTCCCATATGACACTTCACAAGGGAGTATGAACCAGTCTCAAGCCCAAAGAGCAAGATTAGAAGAACTCAAGAAGAATTTTAAAAGTCAAATTAGAGAAGTGGAAGAAAAACTGGCCAATGGTTTTTAAACAATGAGAAAAGAAATCAGGGAAGAATTTAAAAGGAAAATTGGGATAATTGAAAAGGAAGTAAAAAAAAACTAACTCGAGAAAATAGCTCCTTAAAAGGAATAATTGGACAGATGTAAAAGGAACTGCAAAAGTTAACTGAAGAAAATATTTTGATAGCGAATTGGGCAAGTAGAAGCTAATGACTCTGTGAGACAGCAAGAATGAAAAGATAGAAGAAAAAGTAAAATATCTAACTAATAAATAAAACTAAGAGTTGATTATATGGAAAAAATAAAATTGATAAAATTATGGTCAATTTGATTTAAAAAAGAAAGAAGAAAACCAAATTACCCATGTCAAATACGAAAAGGGCAAACTCGCCTACAATGAGTAAATTAAAACAAGAATTAGAAATTACTTTGCCCAACACTATGCCCATAAATTTCACAATCTAAATAAGATGGATGAATATTTTATAAATTCCCCAGATTAACAGGAGAGTAAGTTGAATACTCAAATAAACCCTTCTCAGAAAAAGAAATTGAACAAGCCATTAATGAGTTCCCTAGGAAAAAATATCTACAGGGCCAGAGGGATGCACAAGTGAAGTCTATCAAACATTAAAAGAACAGTTAATTGCAATAGTATATAGACTATTTGGGAAAACTGATGAAGCAAGAATCCTACCAAACTATACTTATGATGCAAATATAGTTGTGAAGCCTAAACCAAGAAGAGCCAAAACAGAGAAAGAAAATTATAGGCCAATTTCTCTAATGAATATCGATGCAAAAATTTTCAATAAGATATTAACAAAAAGAATACAACAAACTATCACAGGAATAATATATTATGATCAGGTAGAATTTATGCCAGGAATGCAGGGCTGGTTCACGATTAGGAAAAGTAGCAGAGTTATTGATCACATCATCAACAAAAGTAACAGAAAACACATGATTATCTCAATAGATGATAAAACAGCTTTGGACACAATATAACACCCATTCATATTGAAAACATTAGACAGGATAGGAATAAATGGAACTTTCCATAAAATAATAAGATGTATTTACCTAAAATAATCAACAAGAACTATATGCAATGAGGATAAGCAAGATGCATTTCCAGTAGAATCAAGGGTGAAACAAGGATGTCCATTATCACCACTGTTATTCAATATGGTACAGAAATGTTATCTTCAGCAATACGAGAAGAAAAAGAAATTGAAGGAATTAGATAGGCAAAGAAAAAACCGAGTTATCACTCTTTGCAGATGATATCATGATATACTTAGAGAATTCCAGAGATTCAAGTAAAAAACTACTTGAAAGAACAAACAATGTTGGCAAAGTTTCAGGTTACAAAATAAACCTGCACAAATATTCTGCATTTCTATATATTAGTAACAAAGCCCAACAGCAAGAGATAGAAAGAGAAATAACATTTAAAACTAGGGTAGATACTACAAAATATTTCAGAGCTTACCTGTCAATACAATCACAGGGACCATATTAACGTAATTACAAGACACTTGTCATATAAATAAAGTCAGATCTAAGTAAGTTGAAAAATATCAGTTGCTCATGGATAAGTCAAGCCAATACAATAAAAATGACAATTCTACTTAAATTAATTTACTTATTTAATGCCATACCAATTAAACTATCATATAATTATTTTCTAGAGCTGGATAAAATAATATCAAAATTCATCTGGAAGAACAAAAGGTCCAGCATATCAAGGGAACTAATGAAAAGAAATGCTAGGGAAGGTGACCTAGCTCTTCCAATTCTCAAATTGTATTATAAAGCAGCAATTATCAAAACCACTTGGTACTTGCCAAGAAACAGAAGGGTACACAAGTGGAATAAGCTAGATAATCAAGACACAATACACAATGAATATAGCAATCTTCTGTTTGATAAACCCAAGGAACCCAGTTTCTGGGATAGGAACTCACCATTCGACAAAAATTGCTGGGAAAACAGGGCAACACTGCAGTAAAAACTAGGCAGAGACCAATATCTGACACCATATACAAGAATAAAGTCCAAATGGGTACACAATCTAGGTATAAATATTGATACTATAGACAAATTGGTGGAACAAGGAATAGTGTATTTATCAGACTTATGGAGAAGGGAAGAACTTTTGACTAAAAAAGAGACAGAAAGCATTATGAAGTGCAAGATGGATAATGTTGATTGCATTAAATTGAAAAGTTTTTGCACAACCAAACTCAATGCAACCAAGATTCAGAGGGACGCAGAAAACTGGGAAAGAATTTTTTTTTCATCAAGAGTCTGTGATAAAGGCCTCATTTCTAGAATACATAGAGAGAACTAAGTCAAATGTACAACAATACAAGTCATTCCCCAATTGATAAATGGTCAAAGAACATGACCAGGCAATTTTAAGAAGAAGAAATTAAAGATATCTATAATGATATGAAAAAATGTTGTAAATCACTATTGATTAGAGAGTTACAAATCAAAACAACTCTGAGATACCACGTCACACCTATCAGATTGGCAAACATGACAGAACAGGAAGGCGATAAATGTTGGAGAGGATGTGGGAGAGCTCATTGTTGGTGGAACTGTGAGCTGATCCAACCAATTTGAAGAGCCATTTGGAACTACGTACAAAGGGCTACAGAGACATCCATACCCTTTGACTCAGCACTATCACTTCTAAGAATATATCACCAAGAGATCATAAAAATGGCAAAGGGTCCCACATGTACAAAAATACTTATAGCAGCACTCTTTGTATTGGCCAAAAACGAAATCAAGGGGATGCCCATCAATTGTGCAGTGACTGAATAAATTATGATATATGAATGTAATGGAACACTATTGCGCTCTAAGAAATGATGAACAGACTTCAGAGAGACCTGGAAAGTCTTATATGATCTGATGCTAAGTGAAAGGAGCAGAACCAGGAGAACTCTGTGCACAGCAAGACCATAGTGCATGAGAGTTTTATGTGGTAGACTTGGAGCTTCAATGCAATGCAAGGACTTAAAAAAATTCCCAATGGTGTTTTAAGGTAAAATGCCTTCCACATCCTGAGAAAGAGCTATGGAATTCAATCACAGAATGTAGCAGACCACTTTTTTGTGTGTATTACATTTTTGTTTGTTAAATGATTTCTCACATTTAATTTAATTCTTCTACATAGCATGACTGTGCTGAAAATATATTTAATAGGAATGTATGTGTAGAACCTATGTTAAATTGCATGCCTTCTTGAGGAGCAGGGGAAGTAGAGAGCAGGGAGGGGGAAAAATCTAAGTTAAATGGCAGTTATTGTAGAACATTAAAATAAATAAATTAACAAATAAAAAAAGACAAATAAAAAGTAAAACTATTATTAGCTCAATAGTTTTATTTATTAGCTCAATAGTTTTCTTAATTTCAATTTTATTAATCTCTCCTTTCGTTTTCAGTATTTCCAATTGGATATTTACTTGGAGATTTTCAATTTGTTCTTTTTCTAGCTTTTTCAGCTGCATGTCCAAGTCATTGATCTCCTCTTTCTCTATTTTATTCATATAGGCTTTCAAAGATATAAAACTTCCGCTAAGAACTGCTTTTGCAGTATCACATAGGATTTGGTAGGTTGTCTCATTACTCTCATTCTCTTCAATGAAATTGTTGGATATTTTTGTGATTTGTTGTTTAACCCACTCCTTCCTGATTATATTATTTAATTTCCAATTAATTTTTGGTTTATCTTTCCATGGCCTTTTATTACACATAATTTTTATTGCATTATGATCTGAGAAAGATGCATTGACTATCTCTACCATTTGGCACTGAATCGTGAGATATTTATACCCTGGAACATGGTCAGTTTTTGTCTATGTGCCATGTACCATTGAGCAAAATGTATATTCCTTTCTATCCCCATTCAATTTTATACAGACATCTATCATAACTACCTTATCTAGAGTTTTATTCACCTCCTTAACTTATTTCTTGTTTATTTTGAAGTTAGATTTATCAAGTTCAGAGAGCGGAGTCTGAGGTCCCCCACTAGTATAGTTTTGCTCTCTATTTCTTCCTGCAACTCCCCCAACTTCTCCTCTAAGAATTTGGATGCTATACCACTTGGTACATACATGTTTACTAATGATATTGCTTCATTGTCGATGGTGTCTTTTAGCAGGATATGGTTTCCCTCCTTATTTCTTTCCAGTAGATCTATTTCTGCTTTGGTTTTGTCTGAGGTTAGGATTGCTATCCCTACTTTTCTTACAACAGCTGAAGCACAATATATTCTGTTCCAACCTTGTAGCTTTACTCTGTGTGTATCCCCACTTTTCAAGTGTGTTTCTTGTAAACAGTATACTGTTGGATTTGGGCTTTTAATCCATTCTGCTATAGATCTCCATTTTATGAGAGAGTTCATTCCATTCAAATTCAAGGTTATGATTACAATGTCCGTTTTTCCCTCCATCCTCTTTCCCACCATTTGTACATTTAGTTCTTCTCCCTTCCCATCCTCAATAGAGTTTTCACCTTTGACCACCAGCTCCTTCAGTCTTTCCTTTCTTCTTTCAGCCCCCCTCCCTTTTACTCACCTTTATTCTTACTATTTCTTCCCTCCTTTTAGTTTCCCCTCCCCTTTCCTCCCGCTTCCCCTTCTACTTCCTATAGAGCTAGTTTGATTTATAAACTTAATTAAGTTTATTTTTCCCTCTTCGAGCCAAATCAGATGAGAGTATATCTCAAACAATGCTCATCTCCCTCCCATCTTTCCATCTACTATAATTTGTACTTCTTCCTGTGATATAATTTACCATTTTACCCTTCCTCCTTTTCACATCTCCTGTTACAATCCCTTGCCATGCTTAAATCACATTTTTATCATCACATCATTTATTTTATACCTATTCCTTCTATCTCTGAATTTCCCTTTTATATTTCATAATAGATGAACAATTCTCAAGATTAACAATTATCATCATCCCTTACAGGGAGGTAAACAGTTTGCCCAAATTGAGTAACAAGTTTTTCTTTTCCCTTGTTTACCTTTGGATGCCTCTCTTGAGACTGCATTTGAAGATCGAATTTTCTGGTCAGTTCTGGCCTTTTTGTCAGGAAGGTCTGGAAATCCTTTATTTTGCTGAATGTTCATCTCCTTGCCTGAAATTTTATACTGAACATTGCTGGGTAATTGATCCTTAGTTGTAATCCCATCTCCTTTGCCTTACAGAATATCATATTCCAGATCTTTTGATCTTTTAATGTAGAAGATGCAAGGTCCTGTGTGATCCTCACTGTTTCTCCTCGATATATGAATGGCTTCTTTCTGACTGTCTGTGGTATTTTCTCCTTCACTTGATAGTTCTGGAATTGCATTCTTGGTGTTTTTGGTTTAGGATCCCTTATGGGAGGTGAACGGTGGATTTTTTTGATGACTATTTTGCCCTCTTGATCTAGCACTTCTGGGAATTTTTCCTTGATGATTTTATGGAAGATATTTTTCCAGACTCTTTTTTTCATCATGGTTTTCTGGTAGGCCAATAATTCTTAAATTTTCTCTCCAGGATCTATTTTCTAGGTCAGTTGTTTTTCCATTGAGATATTTTACATTTTCTTCTGTCTTTTCTTTCTTTTTTTTTTTTTTGGTAGTCTGCATATTTTTATTTGTTTATTTTTAATGTTCTACAATCACTGCCATAAAACTTAGATTCCCCCCCCCCCCTACATACCGCTCACCATCCTGCTCCCTCTCCTAGATGGCATACAATAGGATCTCCACATACTTTCTTATTGAATACGTTTTCACTATAATCATGCTGTATAGACGAACTAAAATAAATGGAATGTTTTGCTTCTTCTTGCTTATGATGGTCAGGCTTTCTGCGTTGTGGCCACTGGTTCTTTCAGTTAGAGGCTGGAGAACCTGGTGTTGAGCTGACTGGTGAGAAAACGCTAAGGGTAGGTGCCTTTTTTTCCCTCTTTTGTTTTCTATTTACCTGGGTCAGCCCTGTGGCTCATGTGGGGGAGGGGTGGTTTGTTCACAGGAGATCTCCTTGGCTGAGCTGGAGCAAAGGCTAGCTCAGGGGTTGGTGATCCTGGCTGCCCTGTTGTCTTCCCATTTCCCCTGGAGTGCTGAGGCACTCCTGGGTCCTAGTGTGAATTTCCACCCTCCCTCCCCCCAGGGCTCCTCTCCTTCCAGTTCGCCTGCACCCCAGTAAGAGAAATCTCCCTTAACTATTTTCCTAGTCTCAGGTGCTGTGAGGTTATTTATCCCTTCAGCCGTTCCCACTGGTCCAGGATTTTTCTGGGGAAATATTTTAAGGTTCTTTTGAGGTCAAGAAGGGGAGGGGAGAGAACATTTACTGATCACCCCACCATTTTGGCTCCTGGAAGTTCAAGAAGGTGACACAAATGTTTAATCTCTAGGCTGATTGTATCAGGAGCAGCTGTAACTTATACTTGGGGGCTCAGTGGCTTTCACTGGCTCAGCTGCTGCTGGTTTCCCAACATGGGCTTCCACTCAGTCGTTCTGCCCACTGCTTCATGCCCCAGGGGCCCACTCATTTGTTAATATTAAATTATTTATTTCCCTATAAATTTTTATCTATCTTTCTATGGTCCTTAATTACATACAATTTTTATCGCATTATGATCTGAAAAGGATGTCTTGACTCTGTCTTTCTATACTGGATTTTGAGGTTTTTATGCTCTAGCACATGATCAATCTTCTTGTATGTGTCATGTACTGCTGAGAAAAACGTGTATTAATTTCTATCCCCATTCAATTTTCTGCAGACATCTGTTATATCTATCTTGCCCAAAATTCTATTCACCTCCTTTCTTTCTTGCTTATTTTGAGGACAGATTTATGAAGTTTGGAGGGGGGGATGTTGAGGACTTCCACAAGTATAGTTTTGCTCTTTATTTCTTCCTGTAACTTCCTTAACTTCTTCTCTAAGAATTTGGATGATATGCCACTTGGAACACATATGTTCAATAATGATATTGCTTCTTTGTCTATGGTGCCTTTTAGCAAGATATAGTTTTTTTCCTTATCTCTTTTGATTATACCTATTTCTGCTCTTGCTTTGTCTAAGATTAGGATTGCTTCACTAATTTTTTTTTACATCAGCTGAAGTATAATACATTCTGCTCCAACGTTTTACCTTTACCCTGTGAGTATCCCGCTCTTTCAAATGTGTTTCTAGTAAACAACCTATTGTTGAATTATGGTTTTTAATCCATTCTGCTATCCACCTCCTTTTTATGGGACAGTTCATCCAATTCACATTTACAGTTATGATTGCTTGCTTTATCTCTCTTTCCAAGCCATTTTCCTAGTTTATGCTTTAATTCGTCCATTCTCACTTTTTCTCCACAATAGAGTTGTATTTTTGACCACCACCTCCCTCAGTCTTTTCTCCCTGCTATAAGACCCCCTCACTTTTATTCCCCTATATCCTTAATACTTCTTCCTTCCCTTTTAACTTCCCCTCTCTTTTCTTTCCACCATCCCATCCTATGGCCTATAGGGCAAGTTAGATTTCTATATTTAACTGAATATGTTGGTCCCTCCTTGAACCAAATCAGATGAGAATAAATCTCATACAATGCTCATCTAACCCCCTTTTTTTCTTCTACTATAATGTTTTTCTTCCTCTTCCTGTGATGTAATTTACTTATTTTTGCCTCTTCCTTTTCTCTTCTCCCATTATAATTCCTTTGTACCATTTAATCACGTTTTCCATCATCACATCTGTCAATTTATATCCACCCTCTCTATCATGTATATACCTTTAAATTTCATAATAAATATACAATTCTCAAGATTGATAATTATCATCTTCCTACATAGGGATACAAACAGTTTGCCCATATGGAATACAAGTTTTTTTCTCCCCCTGTTTATCTTTTTATGCATCCCTTGAGTGCTTGTATTTGATGATCAAATTTTCTATTGAGCTCTGGTTTTTTCATCCAGAAGGTCCAGAAATCCTTTATTTCATTGAATGTCCATCTCCTTCTCTGAAAGTATATGCTTAGTTTTGCTAAATAAATGATCCTTGGTTACAGTCGAAATACCTTAGCCTTATGGAAGACCATATTCCAAACCCTCCTGTCTTAATGTAGAAGCTACAAGGTTCTATCTGATCTTGGCTGTAGTTCTTCGATATTTGAATTGTTTTTTTCAAGCTGCTTGCTGTATTTTCTCCTTAGCTGATGGCGCTGGAATCTGCCAACAATATCCCTTTCTGTTTTACACTTGGGGTCTCTTTCAGGAGGTGATTGGTGAATTTTTTCAATGATTGGTTTTCCCTCTTTATGCAGGACCTTAGGACAGTTTTCCTTGATGATTTCTTGGATGATATTGTCCATGTTCTCTTTATCATGGATTTCTGGGAGACCAATAATTCTTAGATTTTCTCTCCTGCATCTATTTTCCAGGTCAGTTGTTTTTCCAATGAGATATTTTACATTTTCTTCTATTTTTTCATTCTTTAGAATTTATTTGATTGATTCTTGGTCTCATAGAGTCATTAGCTTCTACTCGCTCAATTCGAATTTTTAATACGTTGTTTTCTTTAGTTAACTTTTGAGCCTCCTTTTCCATTTGTCCAACTATTCCTTCTAAGAACTTATTTTCTTCAGTTAAGTTTTGTACCTCCTCATCCATTTGGCCAATTTTCCTTTGTAAGCAGCTGTTCACTTCAGTGAATTCTTTTCTTTCATTTTGTCAACTGTATTTTTAAAATCATTGACCTATATTTCTTCTACCTCTCTCACTTGACTTTTTAAATCCTTCTTGAGCTCTTCCAAGAATGATCTTTTCCCTTGAGACAAGTTCATATTTTCTCCTGAGGTTTCAGTTGTGAGTACAGTCTCAATGCTGTCCATTTCTGAATTTCTGTTTTGGCCCTTTTCCACATAGTAAGATTCTATGTTTATTGCCTTTCTGGTTTGCTTCTTGCTCATGATGATTGCTTTTTTCCTGACTTTTAAAGGGAATCTCTGCTGATGGTACACAGGGGTCTCTTTGTTACATTTTTTGTGCTGATAACTAGAGGCTTTATGTGTTGTGGTCTCTGGTTCTTTCAGCTAGAAACTGGAATGCTGTGGCTTACCTGGTGCTGATCTGATTGATGTGTGCCAAAGCTGAGGCCAGGGGAAGTTTTTCTGATTTTCCCTGTGGTTACGCTGAAGCTCACTGTGCGAGATGTTGGAGAAAGGTGGTCCGACTGAAGTAGGTTTCCTCCTCCTCTGAACTAAATAGAGCTCAGTGACTAGTGAACCCCTTTCTGCGTTGGTGTTTCCCTGATTCCCTGTTTTTTTCTAAGGCATGCCTGGAATCCTGGTGTTGGGGCTTACTGGCTCAATCCCTCTGAGGCTCAGGATCTCCTTCTGGTTCACTGAGATGGGGCTATCTGTGACAGTTACGGTTTCCCACTTGTCCCTTTCAGTCTCAGTAAGGGGGATTCTCCTTGATGATCTCCTTAGCCTCCTTATCTGAGTCACTTTTTACACCTTAGGATGGCCCCACTATTGCAGAAATTTTCCTGGGCCCCACTATTGCAGAATTTTTCCATCCTCACTATTGCAGAATTTTTCTGGGAAACAGGATTTCAGTTTTTCAAGATCAATAAGGGGAGAGCACTTACAAGTTACTCTGCCATCTTGGTTCCCAGAAGTTAAAGTACGTGACTTTCAAACTTTTAATCTGTGGACTGATAGTCTCAGGAGCGACTCCTGATTTTAGGACATGGGTCCTATGCCTCTTTCTCAGTGCCACTGGTCTCCTGTCCTGTACTGACATGTTTGAGAATCTGCACTGTTGTTTATGCTTCAGTTCTTCCAGGTGTTTCCTGCGCCACTCTGTTATGGTGAGGTTTGTGGTGATGCAACCTGTGTGCTCTTTGCTCCTCCAGCTCCAAGTAACAGATTATTCCTGTAGACTTTCTAGGTTCTCCTGGGTTGGAAATCTGCCACAATCCTAGTGACTTCTGCCACTGTAAAACTTGTTCAGATTCTATTTTAAGAGGTATCTGAAGGAATTTGTGTTAGAGCTAAGATGAGTCCATGCTCTCACTCCACTCTCTCTATACATTATTTCATTTGATTTTCATCATAATCTTGGAAAAGTAAAAATAAGAGAATTGAGGCAGAAAGAGAGAAAATAATTTGCCTAAGGTGATATTACTGATGTCTGAAGTGAGAATTGAAGTCAGGCAATCCCAGTTCTAAATCCATGATATCATGCCAAGATGTCTCTCAATAACCTAAATCAGACCATCTACTGGCTATATCAGTTGTTCCTATATCTTCCCTCTAGGGATATCAAGAATAAGTTTAATTAGTTTTATGTGTCAACCTTTCAAATTTTTAGAAATCATGCCTCCCCTCAATCCCTTTTCTTCAAGTTAAATGACCCCACTTTATTCAGCTGATTCTGTTTTGATATAGTGTCCTTATGAGCATAGATGTCCTTGTCTGGATTTGTTTTAGCTTATTTATTTTCCTAAAATTTTTATCCCAGATTCATAATTAAATTTCAGATGTGTTTCACAGAGAGTAGAGTAGAATAAGACTATCCTTTCACTCATTCTGGCCACCATGCCTTGAGAAAACCTAGGACAGCATTATATTGCTAGTTGATTGTTTGGTTTTTTTCTTTTGAAGGTACCATGTCACATTGGTGGCATAATCTCAAGTTATAGTTCATTACTTCCTGAGCTTTTTTTCTACAAGTTTCACACATTTACATCTTGTACTTTCACATTTGATTGTTTTTAACATTAGATCATGTACATTTACTAAATTTTATCATATAAGACTCAGCCCAAAATCCAGATTTGTATCAACTTCAATTCTGGCAAGCACAAAAGATGAGAATGTATGACTTTATCTAAGATTTTGATTAAACAATTTTGAAAAGAACAAAGCGATGGACAGATCTTGCTGAGAGATAAATGACAGAGAGAATAAAGTTGTGGTATGGAAAACAGGAAAACTTGGGTTAAAATCCTGCTTCAGATACTAATTGCTGCCTTTCCCATCTTGATTGCTCTCTAACTTCCTCTCAGCTCTGCTCCAGCTGCACTTCTTCATATTCAATCCTTCCTTCTCCACACCTTTCTTTTCCATGTGACTTGACTCATATAACTCAGGATTCCACGTGACTTAAGCAGGTCCCATGGGTATATTAACAGATGTGGAAGATCTTCCCCTTAAAAAGCAAAACTACATTAACAAAAGCAAAAATGCATTATCAATACATGTTCCTGGCTTCCTTTAAGAGCCAGCTAAAATCCAACCTTGTGCAAGAAGCCTTCTTTAGCTGTCTTAATTTGGAGACTTCTCTCTGATAATTATTTCCTATTTATCCTGTATAGAACTGGTTTATACGGATTTGTTTCCATGTTGTCTCTCCCAGTAGACCATAAACTCCTTGAGGACTGGCGCTGTCCTTTGCCTTTTTTATATCGCAAGTTTTTAACGTAGTGCCTGGCATAAAATAGATATTTTTAAAAAATTTATTGGTTTAGTTAGCTAGCTATTATTGTATATATCATACTTGTCGTGGTCCTCTTCGTCGTCGTCATCATCATCATCATCAGTTGGGTTGCTTGAGGATACCCACCTGCCTGGAGGTGTGTTGAGGCACAGGGTTGGAGGTTAGACTGCTGGAAGATTCCTGCCTACCTGGGGCTATCCTCCCACAAGTGGTAGTAATCCACGCCAGAGTATATTGGTTCCCCTGGATTTGCTGTATCATATGTGGGTCCTGGTTTTGGCCTTTGTCTACTCCACTCCCCCAGGCATAGGTTCTCTTGCTTCTTTGCCAAGGTGAGGCTTTCTACTGGCTTTCTGGGAAGCCTCCTTTCATGGACTCCGCTCCCCTTTTTACCTGAAGCTGAATTTTCTTGGTGCACTTTCAATTTTCCCAGCTAAAAGACTGTATATACTTTTATTCCTGCTCTCTCCATTGTTCCATGATATTCTCTGGGGTGCTATTTTCTGGGACTTTTAGAGGTCATAAAGGGAGGTTGAGAGCAATATACTTCTTAATCAGCCATCTTGCCTCCTGAAAGCCTGAACCCACAATTTAATTTTTGTCTTTGTAATGTACAACTGCCATATTGTTTCACTCACCATCCAGTGATTTCCCTGAATACATTATCATTACCTGTTTAATACTCTCCTATACATGTGGCATCTCCCTCATACATTCCCTTTGTATTTGTATCTCTAGCTTTATTTAGTGTATTTCCATCTCTAAAAGTTATTTATTCATTTATTGTGAGATTTTTAGCCCCAGTCTTAGCATAGTGCTTAGTACATAGCAAAAGCTTAGTTACTGCTATTTTATACATTCATTCATAGTACCTGTCACATGGTATATTCCTTACAAGTAATTATTGATTGAGTGAATGATCAAATAATTTATCCAGGTACGTTTCTGGTTTCCCCCTGGGCTTTTTCCATGATGACTTTAACAAGAAGTTTGAATTATCAACCACCTTAAAAGCAGATTTAGTGTCAGAACATGTAGATAGAATGAATTATAAAAATTTCAACCTTTCGATTCATTAACACAAAAGAGAAATTAATAATAACATGTTGCTGTAGGTATACTATTCCAATACAAAAGCAATATGTTGATTTTGATGGAATCCTAATAAATCTGCCCCCATCCTCAAAGTTTTAACTTCTTTATGGATCACACTGAACAGCAGGCATGTCCTAATTTAACCACAAAATCTGGTTTTAACCTTACCACAGGACTCCAGACTCAATACAATCACTGCCCCTAGCTGGCCACTGCCCCTGGATCCAATTCACGTATTTGAACAGGTGTGTTCTTATACTCTACCACAATCACATTATCCTTTTAGGCCAAGACTGGACCAGAGTACCTAACTCTCTATCTTCATGAGACAGGACCACAATAGCTAGTCAATTGGAGGACAGCACGACAAAGATATTTGACCACTGAACCCCTCCCCATTACTTAATCTCCTAACAAGTCCCTCCTGTCTTTTCAATATTCATAATTTGTGTTATGTAATTGCAGTTTTATTCTATAAAAATCCATCTTGTTTTCTCTGAAGCTACTTGTTCTTCTTGGAAACCAGCCCACTTCTGAGGAGCAGCAATCCTCAAAAAATGCTTGTATTTGAATTAGTGGTGGTCTGAGTCTCAATTCTTTTACACTGCTCTGCCACAACACATCATGAAACTACAACAAATTACTATTCCATAATGGTGAAAATGTTGAAGGAAAGCTTCAAGCTTGTTTTATTTCAACCAGAAGATATCTTTCTAACATCTATGAAAAACTGAGGACAATTTGACCTTTACTTGTGGAAATTATCCCTAACATCAATTACAATGAGACTCAATGAACTATTTTCCTCTATTAACTGGTCCTAAAATGCTGTATTTTCTTTCATTCTTATGCCCTCCTATTTTACTCGTTTTCCATCTTCTCCTTTCCTGTCAGGTGTTGTTTCTGACATATCTATATCTACATTTCTTCTTTCCACTTGAAACTCTGCACCCTCTTGACTTATTTGTGCTTACTTCTCATATGTTCTTGATTTGGAACCAGATAACTAAATTTAGTAGAACTCAGTTCAAAGTAAGAATAATTCATCTCTCAATAAACCGTCTGTATATACTTTAAATGGCTAATGTAGAAATCTTTGCTAGACTATGTGAACATGAATTAAGAGAATTTTTTAAAAATGTTCAATGTGAGCGGTAGTAGGAGAAATAGGTTAATAAAAATACATATTACTTAGTTTTTAAAAGAAAATATTTTTAAAATTTTAGTTTGTTCAACCACTCTTTATTTGGCTTGGACTAAGGTCTCTTTTCACTCACACAACTGTCATTTTGAAGGTAAACACCGATTTTTAAAAAAAAAAATTTTCTAAAATGTGGAATACAGAACTAAATGGAAAACTCTATGTGTGGTATGAACAGGGAAGCATGTGGCAAAACTATTATCCCTATCATTCTGGACATTATTGTAGAAGTAATATTTTGCACTTCCTTCCTAAACCCCATCAGAATAAATGATAAGATGCTTTACTCCCTGATACATTATCAAGTGATAAAGTTTATTTAAATTAAAAAGTCAATCAAAACTGCAAAGTAAGTACAAACAATTTATAGATGCCGCTATTGAATAAATATTTCAATCAAAGACACAACTACCTACAAATTGCATGCCATCTTGGGGAGGGAGGGGGGGGAAATGTACGACTTTTGGAAATGATTGTAGAAAACTGAAAACAAATAAATTTATTATTAAAAATAAAAGTGTAATGAGTTGATGAAAGCAAATGACTTTATGAAAAATGAAGAAATTATAAAAGAGAGAGTGAAAAAAAGAAGACAATGTGAAGTATTGGAAAACAAATGACCTGAAAAATAGATCCAGCATAGTAAATTTCGAAATTATTGTACTACCTGAAAACCATGATCAAATAAGTCTACACATCATCTTTCAAGAAATTATCAAAGTTCCCTGGTATTCTAGAACAAGAGGGTAAAGAAGATATTGAAAAAATCCAACAGTCACCTCCTTAAAAAGATAACAAA
Source organism: Lagorchestes hirsutus (assembly GCA_028533205.1). NCBI lineage: Eukaryota > Metazoa > Chordata > Mammalia > Diprotodontia > Macropodidae > Lagorchestes > Lagorchestes hirsutus. Next base: position 106,997,531 of record CM052679.1, on the reverse strand, counting down.
AGGAAAACTCCTAGGAATATTGTAGTCCAATTCCAGAATTCCTAGATCAAGAAGAAAATATTGCAAGTGGTCAAAAACACTTCGAGTATTGTGGAAACACAATCTGGATAGCATAAGATCTAGTACCTTCTACATTAAACGACTGGAGGGAGTGGAACATTATATCCCCAAGCTCAATGGAGTTAGGATTGAAACCAAGAATCACCTACCCAGCGCAACTAAGTATAATACTTCAGAGGGAAAAAAAATAGTCATTCAATGAAATAGAGGACTTTCAGGCATTCTTGATGAAAAGACCAGAATTGAATAGAAAATCTGACTTTCAAATACAAGAGAAACATGAAAAGGTAAACGGGAAAGAGAAATCATAAAGAATTTAGTAAAGTTGAACTCTTTATATTCCTACATGGAAAGATAATATTTGTAACTCTTGAGAATTTTCTCAGTATTAAGGTAGTTGAAGGCTACACACACACACACACACACACACACACACACACACACACACACACGGCAGAGGGTGAGTTGAATATGAAGGGATGATATCTAAAAAAGAAATTAAGAAGTGAGAGTGGTATATATTGAGAGAAGGAGAAAGGGAGAAATTATAATGGGGTAAATTATCTCCCAAAAGAGTCAAGATAGAGCTTTTATAATGGAAGGGATAAGTGGGGAGGTGAGTGGGAAAGAGTGAACCTTATTTTCATTGATTTTGGCTTAAGAAGGGAGTAACATCGTATTCAGTTGGGTATGAAAATTTATCTTACCCTACAGGGAAGCACGAGGGAACTGGAGTAAGGGGGAGGGATGATAGAAGTGAAGGCAAAGGGGAGGAGAGGGTAATTAGAAGTAAATAATTTTGAGGAGAGACATGGTCAAAAGACAGATTAGAATAAAAGGGGGACAGGATAAGATGGAGGGAAATATAGTTAGTGTTTCACAACACGACTCTTATGGGAATGTTTTGCATGACTATACAAGTATAACCGATATCGAATTACTTGCCTTCACAATGATGGTGGGTGGGTTGGGAGGAAGGGACAAAATGTGTAAATCAAAGTTTTAAAAACAAATGCTAAATTTGTTTTTGTATGGAACTAGGAAGTAAAATATCCAGGCAGTGGGGTATACAAATCTATCTTGCCCTACAAGAAAATAGAGCGGAAGGGGATTAGAGAAGGGTGTGTGTGTGTGTGTGTGTGTGTGTGTGTGTGTGTGTGTGTGTGTGTGTGTGTGTGATAGACCAGAGGGTAGATAGGTTTAAGGGATAATTAGAATGCATGCTGTCTTGGGGTAAGGGAGTGGAGAGATGGAGAGAAAATTTGGGATTCAAAACTTGTGGAAGTGAATGTTGAAACATAAAAATATAAACATAAAATAAAAACACGAAAAACATAAAATATCTATTTTCAAATGTCTACTTTTTTATTTCATTGCTTTCTTATCAGTAGTTGGTTTTTTCAACTTTTAAAACCAACTACTGATCAGAAAGCAATAAAATAAAAAAAGTGAACATTTGAAAATAGATTTTCCCAGTGGCTAGATCTTCTGTAAATAGTAAGGCAAGGTATTTTAAGCTTCCAATGGAATCACAGAATTTTAAGCTTGAGCTGACCTCAGTGAAAATTTAGTCCTACCATACCTAAAGAAAATCCCCTAAAACAAACTAGTGAAGCTATCATTCACATTTTGCTTGAAAATCTCCAAAAAAGGGAAACCTGCAATCTTCCTAGGCAGTCTATTCTCCTTTTGGAGAGCTCTAATTGATTTTCCTTACTTTAAACTAAAACATATATATATATATATAATGTGTGTATACACATATATGTATGCACATATATGTATATATACATGTATATATACATATATATATCCATATATGTGAATCACAGTGTCTAATACCTTCCTATGTATAAGAACCTTTTAAATAACATAGCAATCATGTCTCCTACTTAATCTTCTCTTATCAACGTTAGACATCTTCAGTTCCTTCAACTGATTTTCATCTTTCATGCACTCAAGGCCTTTAACAACATATACAAGCTTAATTTTATTTATTTAGATATAACAAAGACAAAAGGATTTTCATCTTCAGTATTTGAAGGAATTCATCCTGGTCTCTCTAAATCTTCAGAGGAATCTAAGAGGGGATAGTTTTTGAGGTGAATTTGTCACAAGAGACCAAAATTATAAAATTCACTTTTCAAACTAAAGTGAGCAGTGAAAATAGCAAAAGCTTATCAGAAGCTCCCAGCTTACGTTAATGGAGGTCACTGGGACATGGTAGAATAGTTAATTGGGCCATTCATAGAAGTAGGAAGAATCTAATCAGGCTTGATATTCCCTATGGGTAGTTACCTTATTTTATTGATCTGGAGTACAAAAGAGCAGAGGCAAACCTCTGAGACCTCTTAATCTCTTATCAAGGAGCAAGTGCTGCTATAAACATATGCACACACACAAGTACGTATACATGCATATATGTGTGTGTGGATGTACATATGTATACGTGTATGTGGCACATTCTGATTTGACATCCTGCCACCTCCTACTCTTTTCTTTTCTTTTTTTAATTTATTTAACTTTTAACATTCATTTTCACGAAATTTTGGGTTTCACATTTTCTCCCCCTTTTGTCCCCTCCCCCCACCCCAAAACACCGAGCATTCTAATTGACCCTAAAACCAATGTGCTCTCTCTTCTATCATCCCTCTCTGCCCTTGTCTCCATCTTTTCTTTTGTCCTGTAGGGCCAAATAACTTCCTATACCCCTTTATCTGTATTTCTTATTTCCTAGTGGCAAGAACAGTACTTGACAGTTGTTCCTAAAACTTTGAGTTCCAACTTCTCTTCCTCACTCCCTCCCCACACCTTCCCTTTGGAAGGCAAGCAATTCAATATAGGCCAAATCTGTGCGGTTTTGCAAATGACTTCTATAATAGTCCTGTTGTATAAGACTAACTATATTTCCCTCGATCATATCCTGTCCACCATTACTTCTATTCTCTCTTTTGATCCTGTCCCTCCCCATGAGTGGGGACCTCAAATTGCTCCCACCTCCCCATGCCCTCCCTTCCATCATGCCCTCCCACCCTACTTATCCCCTTCTCCCCCACTTTCCTGTATTGTAACATAAGTTTTCATACCAAAATGAGTGTTCATTTTATTCCTTCCTTTAGTGGAATGTGATGAGGGTAAACTTCATGTTTTTCTCTCATCTCCCCTCTTTTTCCCTCCACTAATAAGTCTTTTGCTTGCCTCTTTCATGAGAGATAATTTGCTCCATTCCAT
>CM052679.1:106965122-106993740 GCA_028533205.1 Lagorchestes hirsutus | reverse complement strand
TGTGTGTGTGTAATCCTACCCAGTACCCAGATACTGAATAGTTTCAAGACTTACAAATACTGTCTTTCCATGTAGGAATGTAAACAGTTCAACTTCAGTAAGTCACTTATGACTTCTCTTTGCCTTTTACCTTTTCATGCTTCTCTTCATTCTTGTGTTTGAAAGTCACATTTTCTTCGCAGCTCTGGTCTTTTCATCAAGAATGCTTGAAAGTCCTCTATTTCATTGAAAGACCAGTTTTCCCCCTGAAGTATTATACTCAGTTTTGCTGGGTAGGTGATTCTTGGTTTTAGTCCTAGTTCCTTTGACTTCTGGAATATTCTATTCCACGCCTTTCAATCCCTTAATATAGAAGCTGCTAGATCTTGTGTTATCTTGATTGTATTTCCACAGTACTTGAATTCTTTCTTTCTAGCTGCCTGCAATATTTTCTCCTTAACCAGGGAACTCTGGAATTTGGCCACAATGTTCCTAGGAGTTTCTCTTTTTGGATCTCTTTCAGGCGGTGATCCGTGAATTCCTTGAATATTTATTTTGCCCTCTGGTTCTAGAATCTCAGGGCAGTTTTCCTTGATAATTTCATGAAAGATGATGTCTAGGCTCTTTTTTTTGATCATGGCTTTCAGGTAGTCCCATAACTTTTAAATTTGTCTCTCCTGGATCTATTTTCCAGGTCAGTTGTTTTTCCAATGTGTTATGTTTTGGTTTCTCATATAGCTATTAGCTCCCATCTGCTCCATTCTAATTTTTAAAGAATTATTTTCTTCAGTGACCTTTTGGAACACCTTTTTCACTTGGATAATTCTGCTCTTTAAAGCATTCCTCTTCTCCTTAGCTTTTTGGGGCTCTTTTGCCATTTGTGTTAATCTATTTTTAAAGGTGTTAATTTCTTCTACATTTTGTGGCTCTCCTTTAGCAAGCTGTTGACTTTCTTTTCATGATTTTCTTGTATCATTCCCATTCTGTTTCCAATTTTTCATCCACCTCTTTTACTTGATTTTCAAAATTCTTGTTGAGCTCTTCCATGGCCTGAGACCACTGCATATTTATTTTCGAGGTTTTGGAGGCAGAGAGCTTGACTTTAAGTCTTCCTCTGATGGTATGCCTTTTTTCTCCTCATCCGAAAGAACGGAGGAAAATACCTGTTCACCAAGAAAGTATCCTTCCATTGTCTTATTCTGTTTTCCTTTTGGGGGGCATTTTCCCAGTCAGTTACTTGACTTTTGAGTTCTTTGTCGAGAGGAAGGTGTACTCTAGGGACTTGTACAACATTCTCAGTTTCTCCAAGGTGGCACAATAGAGGGAGGGGAGTTTACTCTTCTCCTGGTCTGTGCTATGGTCTGTGAGCAGGATTCCCTCTCCAGAGCCTCCACCAGGTCCTCCATGCTAGCCAACACTCCTCCTTACCCCAGGGCCCATCACTCAGGGCTGAGATCCAGATCAGCCACACGGGTCTCCCAGGGGCTTTAGGCCAGGACTCCAACAATGGAAACTGTTGCTGCCAGAGGCTGGGGTTAGACTGCTGTACTCCCTTCTCCCCCAGGAGAAAGAGCTTTCTTACTGATCTTTGAAGCTGTCTTTTGCCTTTGTGAGTTGAAAAATATGGGACCTGAAGCTGTTTCTGGCGGTTCCTTGAAACCTGCTCCAATCCTATCCTTGCTGTGGCATAGTCAAGATTGGGCTTCACTCCACTCCACTCCTGATGCGATAGACCTTTCCTGTTGGCCTTTCAGGATGTCTTGTGCTGGAAATCTATTTCACTCTGTTGTTTTGTGGTTTCTGCTGCTCTAGAATATATTTAGAGACAATTTTTACAGGAATTTTCTGAGCTTTTGGGGAGAGCTTCTAGAGGTGTGTCCTTCTACTCTGCTATCTTAACTCTGTCCCCAATGTTAACCCTTTCTTAAACTAAATATGAAGAGAGTAAAGCTTACTTATTCCCTCTCCCTTCCCCTCCTCTCTTCTGCTCAATAGCAAAAGCTCTTTCTTGCCTCTTTTATGTGAGATGACATTACTTTCTGCCTTTCCCTTTCTCTTTCTCCCAGGACATTCCTATCAACAATTAATTTTTTTTAGATATCCTAACTTCATATTCAGCTCACCCTGCAGCCTTCCTCTATCTCTATCTTTGTATGAATATAGATATAGAGTTCTATATCTATGCACCTATACATACACACATATTTACATATACATACACACATATATTTACATATACATACATACACATGTACTTACACATATTTAATATATACATACACACATCCACTCTCATTACCCCAAATACTGAGAAAGGTCTCATAAGTGTCAAATATTATCTTTCCATGTAGGAATGTAAAAACTTCAACTTGAATGAGTCCCTCATGGCATCTCTTTCCTGTTTACTTATCCTTACTTCTCTTAATTCTTGTTTTTGAAAGTCAAATTTTCTATTCAGTTCTGGTTTTTTCAACAAGAATGCTCAGAAGTCCTCTGTTTCATTGAAATCCCATGTATTGCCTGAAGAATGAAACTCAATTTTGTTAGGTAGGTGATTTTAGGCTTTAATCCTAGCTCCTTTGACCTCTAGAAAATCATATTCCAAGCCCTCCCATCCTTTAGTTAGAATCTGCTAAATAATGTGTTATCCTGATTTTGTTTCCACAATGTTTGGATTATTTCTTTCTGGGTTCTTATAATGTTTTCTTCTTGACTTGGGAACTCTGAAATTTGGATACAATATTCCTAGTTGTCTTCCTTTTGGGATATTCTTTCCATTTCTATTTTACCCTCTGTTTCTAGAGTATCAGGTCAATTTTCCATGATAATTTCTTGAAAGATGATGTTAGTTTTCAGATACTCCAATAATATTTAAATTATCTCTCCAAGATGTATTTTCCACGTCAATTGTTCTTCTAATGAAATATTTCACATGGTCTTCTTTTTTTTTTTCATTCTTTTGCTTCTGTTTTATGATTTCTTGATTTCTCCTAAAGTCATTAGCTTCCATTTGCTCCATTCTTACCTTTAAGGAATTATTCTCATCAGTGAGCTTTTGGACCTCTTTTTCCATTTGGCCAGTTGTGATTTTTAAGGCATTGGGTTTTTGGACCTGTTTTGCCATTTAGGTTAGTCTTATTTTTAAAGTTTTTATTTTCTTCAGCATGTTTTTGGGTCTCCTTTAGCAAGTCATTGATTCCTTTTTGTTCTGACTGTGATAGCACTGAAGTAGGTATGGGTACCAGTGGTAAAATTATTCCACTGAAGTCTTAATATTTAATTTGTAGTCTTTGAGAATTGCCTTACTTTAGGACCTTTGGAATTTAAGTGAAATCTCCATGGTCCAACAGCTAGTATAAGTGTATATATAAATACACAAGCCTCTATATTTAGCCAGTAGTAGTGGTTTTGATGATTACTGCTTTATAAAAAAAAAAAGTTAAGATCTGATATGGCTGGCTACCTTAACTAACATTTTTTTTTCATTAATTTACCTTACATCCTGGAACTTCTGTTCTTCCAGATGAATTTTAGTATTATTTTTTCTAGTTCTAGAAAATAATTTTCTGGTAGTTTGATTGGTGTCCCACTGGATAAGCAAATTATTTTAGGTAAAATTTTCATTATTTATTATATTAGCTCACCATACCCATAAGCAACTGGTATTTTTCTAATAACTTAAATCTGACTTTATTTGGGTGAAAAGTGTTTTGTAATTATATTCATATTGTCTCTGGGTTGATTTTGTCAGACAGATGCCCAAATATTTTATAGTGTTTAGAATAACTTTATTTTGGGTTTTTTAAAAAATTTATTTATTTAAGTTTTTAACGTTCATTTCCACAAAATTTTGAGTTCCAAATTTTCTCCCCATCTCTCCCTGCTCCTAAAATGCTATGCATTCTGATTACCCCTTCAACCAATGTGACCCTTCCACCAATGTGCCCTCCCATCTAACATCCCTCCCTTCCCTTATCCCCATCTTCTCTCTTGTCCTGTAGGACAAGATAAATTTCTACACCCTGTTACCTGTATTTCTTATTTCCCAGTTGTACAAAAAACAAATTCTCAACATTTATTCCTAAAACTTTGAGTTCCAACTTCTCTTCCTTCCTCCCTCCCAACCTATCCAAACTGAGAAGGCAAACAATTCAGTATAGGTTATATATGTGTAGTTTTGCAAATGACTTCCATAATGGTCATGTTGTATAAGACTAACTATATTTCCTTCCATCCTATCCTGCCCCCAATTTCTTATATTCTCTCTTCTGACCTTATCCCTCCTCAGCAGTGTTTACTTCTAATTGTTCCTTCTTCCCATCTTCCCTCCATTCCATCATCCCCCCACCCTGCTTATCCCCTTCTCCCCTACTTTCCTGTAGTGTAAGATAGATTTTCATACCAAATTGAGTGTGCATGTTATTCCTTCCTTGAGTCAAATATGATGAGATTAAGCTTCACCTTTCAGCTCTCACCGCCCTACTTTTCCCCTCCATTGAAAAAGCTTTTTCTTGCTGTTTCTGTGAGAGATAATTTGCCCCATCCAATTACTCCCTTTCTTCTCCCAATATATTCCTCTCTCAACCCTTAATTTTATTTTTTTAGATATGATCTCTTTCTATTCAACTCACCCTATGCTCTCTGTCTCTCTGTCTTCCTTTCTCTGTCTGTCTCTGTCTCTGTCTCTGTCTCTCTCCCCCTGTCTCTCTCCCTCTCTCTCTCTCTCTCTCTCTCTCTCTCTCTCTCTCTATATATATATATATATATATATATATATATATATGTGTGTGTGTGTGTGTACATCTCTCTGTGTGTATAATCCCTCCAAATACCCACAAACTGGGAAAAGTTTGAAGAGTTACAAATATCATCTTTCCATGGAGAAACATAAACAGTTAAATTTTAGTAAGTCCCTTGTGATTTCTCTTTCCTGGTTACCTTTTCATGCTTCTCTTGATTCTTGTGTTTGAAAGTCAAATTTTCTTTTGAGCTCTGGTCTTTTCTTCAGAATGCTTGAAAGTCCTCTATTTTATTGAATGACTATTTTTGCCCTGAAGTATTATACTCAGTTTTGCTGGTTAGGTGATTCTTGGTTCTAATCCTAGGTCCTTTGACTTCTGGAATATCATATTCCAAGCCCTTCAGTCTCTTAATGTAGAAGCTGCTAGATCTTGTTCTATCCTGATTGTATTTCCACAACACTTGAATTGCTTCTTTCTGGCTGCTTGAAATATTTTCTCCTTGACCTGATATCTCTGGAATTTGGCTAAAATATTTCTAGGAGTTTCGCCTTTTGGGATCTCTGTCAGGAGGTGATCAATGGATTCTTTCAATATCTGTTTTGTCCTCTGGTTCTAGGATATCAGGGCAGTTTTCCTTGGTAATTTCATGAAAGATGATGTCTAGGCTCTTTTTTTCCTTCATGACTTTCAGGTAGTCCCATAATTTTTACATTGTCTCTCCTGGATTTATTTTCCAGGTCAGTTGTTTTTCCAATAAGATATGTCACATTATCTTCCATTTTTTCATTCTTTTGGTTTTGTTTTGCAATTTCTTGGTTTCTCATAAAGTCATTAGCCTCCATCTGTGTCATTCTAATTTTTAAAGAACTATTTTACTCAGTGAGTTTTTGAACCTCCTTTCCCATTTGGTTAATTCGGCTTTTTAAAGCCTTTTTCTCCTCATTGGTTTTTTGGACCACTTTTGCCTTTTCAGTTAGCTTATTTTTAAAGGTGTTATTTTCTTCAGCATTTTTGGGGGTCTCCTTTAGCAAATCGTTGACTCAGTTTTCATGATTTTCTTACATGACTCTCATTTCTCTTCCCAATTTTTCTTCCACCTCTCCTACTTGGTTTTCAAAATCCTTTCTGAGCTCTTCTGTGGCCTGGGGCCACTGCATAGTTATTCTGGAGATTTTGGATGCAGAAGTCTTGACTTTTATGTTGTCTCCTGATCATATTGTTCTTCCTCATCTGAAAGGATTGGAGATAATACAGTGCACCAAGAAATAACCTTCCATGGTCTTATTTTTTCCCTTTTTTAGGCATTTTCCCAACAGTTACTTGACTTTTGGGTCCTTTATCAAGTGTAGGGTATATTTTTAGGACCTGTAAAATCTCAGTTCCTCCAAGGTGGCACAATCAAGGAAGAGGAGATTGCTTCCTGGCCAGGTTACCGGCTGAGATTCAGATCGATTGCTCAATTCCTCCTGGGGATTTAGGAGCTGCCACTCAAAGCTGAGAATCAGATCAGCTGTTCAATTCCCACGAGAGCTTTGTCCAAAAATTAATGCTGACTGCTGCCTGTCTGGCCACCATACCCACAACTACCCTCTGTCGCTGCTGCTGCAGTCACAGCTGCTGCTGCCTGATGCCTGGGCTAGGGGAGGACGCCATTCCCTTGTCGTGGAGGTGAAAAAACCCTTTCACTGACCTTTGAAGCTGCCTTTGGCTCCTGTGGTTTGATGGATCTGTGAACCATGGCTGCTGCTGCCAGGGATTCCAGTCCTGAGGGCTGCTCTGTCCTCCTTCCAGCACTGTATGACCAAGGCTGAGCTGGGCTCTGCTCCATGTCTGGTGCGACAGATCTTTCCTGTTGGCCTTCCTCGTCACCCTGGTCTGGAAATCTCCTCCACTCTGTTGTTCTGTTGGCTTCTGCTGCTCTCGAATATGTTGAGAGTTTCTTTACAGGTATTTTGTGGGCTCTAGGGAAAGAGGTAGAGCCTTTCTACTGCATCATCTTGGCTCCAGCCCCCTAGAATAACTTTAAATGATGTATTTCTTTCTATTTCTTGCTGGTGGAATTTGTTAATAATATATAGATATGCAGATAGTACAACACTTCTGAAACCAAAATTGGTGATTGCTGTTACTCAGCATTTGGCTTTGGCTTAAGACCCCTTCATTTCTTTTAGCATAGCCATCATTCTCCTTGTTCTGCTTATTTCATTCTACATCAGTTCATTCAATTCTTTTCATTTTCCTCTGAATACTTCATTTACCATTCTTTATTGAATAAAAATTCAATAATACTCATATACCACAGTTTCTTCAGCCATTCTTCAACTCATTAAAACACAGTTTATTCACATTTTTTGCTACCATAAAAGTGCCACTTTGAATAGTTAGGCTTATGTGGGACCTTTCTGTTTTATTATTTATCTATTTGTGATACATTTATAAGATTATTATTTGAAATTACTGCATAAATTTAAAACTCTTAGTGCAGTGAATTAATACCCCTGTCTTTCTATAGCAGCCTTAATATTAACTACTTACATCTTTTGTCACATTTACCAATTTGCTTCGTGTGAGCTGAAACTTTTGACTTGATCTAGTTTGTATTTCTTTTATTGTTAATTTGAAAAAATACAAATTCCTTTAAGTCAGGAAATGTTTCATCTTGGCCTACATATTCACAGAAGGTACTAGATATTAAATGCATGTTTATTGATTATTAATATAGCAGATCATTTGCAACACTTCTTTCTAAATGCATTTATGAGAGGTCAGAGCCAAGATGGCAGAGTGAAATCAGGGACTTACTTGAGTTCTCCCACAAACTCCTTCAAAAGAGTGCAATTGAACCTCTAAAAAGTGAATTTGAAGAAGTCCTAGAGATAAAGTGGGGCAGTGTCCACAAAGAGACAAAGTGGGGCAGATTTCCAGCAAATGAAAACCTTGAATTTCAACAGGAATTATCTGTTGCCCTGGACTAGCGTCCAGGCATTCATCAGCCCAGACTCAACCTTACCAAACCCAGAGCGGACCTCAGTGGACTGAATCACTGGCAGTAGTGACAATTCCTCAACCTCTCATTATAGAAGCGGGGACAGTAGGAACTGAGTGAGAGAGAAGCTCACCCCCCTGCTCAGGGTCTGTGGATATGGCACCAGTTATTCCTGGAGCTACCAGCCCACAACCTGAGTGTTTGAAAGTCACCTATTTAAACTCCCGGGAGTCAAGATGGAGGAGTAAACACTAAATTGCTCTTGTCCTCCCTTGTTGACCTTGAAAAACCCAGAGGATACTGACCCAGGGGAAAAAAAAACCTAGAATAGTGAAGCCAGCAGAAAGACAAGGTAAAGCAGACTTTCAGCTAGGGAGGATAATGGAATTAACAGGAAAGATCCCTCTTGCTATGACTAAAGTGGGCCAGTACAGGGTTTGAGGCATCCAAGCAAACCAGCAGCAAGCCCCAACTCAGTAAACCAGAGGTAGATCCTGAGCCCTAGGGTGGTGGAGCTGGCAAGTGACAACACCAACACCCCCACCCCACCCCTCCACACACACCCTCATGCATGCTTTAGCATAAGCAGGGAAATCGGCAGACATCTGCACCAACAGGTGTCCATCAGAGGCTGAGCCTAGCTGTGTTTTACTGTAACCCTATGGGAAGAGACCTCTAGTGTCCAGACCACACTACCCACACACCTCATGCCATGAGATTTAGTATAACCTTGGGGAAATGCAGAAAGACCTCATCTAGCCTGAGCACAGAGTAACTACCTCCAACTCAGCACCAGACAAGCTACAGCTTTACATAACTTCCAGCTGACAGAACCAGAGGCCTCAGCACAAAAAGTTAGTAATCTGGACCCTAGCCCCCAGCACAAGACGTGTGGGAAAGAGCTCCCAGTTCTCAAGAAACAGAGATCCACTTTAAAAGCCAGGGAAAGGACAATCACAATGAGCAAAATACAACCTAGAAAAGTAAAGACCATAGATTCTTACTATGGAAACAGAAAAGATCAAAATAGGAATTCAGAAGAGTACAGCATTGACACTATACCCACATTGGGAACCTCAAAAGGGAATATGAACTGGTCACAAGTGGAAAAAGTATTCTTGGAAGGGCCCAAGACATACATTTACAATCAAATTAGAGAGGTAGAAGAAAAATTAATCTATCCTGTTAAAATTACAACTGACAACAGAGGGGGGAAGTCACTGAAGAAAAATATTTCTTGAAGGTAAAACTGGCCAAATGGAAAAGGAGGTACAAGAATATGTCATTCCCCAATTGATAAATGGTCAAAGGATATGAACAGGCAGCTTTCAGAGGAATAGATTAAAGCTATCTATAATCATATGAAAAACTGTTCCAAATAACTATTGATTAGAGAGATACAAATCAAAAGAACTCTGAGGTATCATATCTCACCTATCATATTGGGTAACAAGATAGAATAGGAAAATGACAAATGGAGGAGAAAATGTAGCAAAGTTGGAAGACTAATTCATTGTTGGCAGAATTGTAAGTTGATCCAACCATTTTGGAGAGCAATTTGGAACTATCCCAGGAATACCAGTTCTAGTGTGGTATGCCAGAGAGATCATAAAAATGGGAAAAGGACCCACATGTACAAATATTTGTAGCAGCTTTTTTTGTGGTGGCCAACACCTGGAAATTGAAGCGATTCTTATCAGTTGGGGAACGGTTAAACAAGTTATGGCATACTATTGTAATGGTATACTATTGTGATGTAAGAAATGACGAACAGGTAGACTTCAGAAAAACCTGGAAAGTCTTATATGAACTGATGCTAAGTGAATTGAGCAGAACCATGTGAACATTGTACATAGTAACAGTCACAGTTTGCCATGACTGGTTTTGATATACTGAGCCCTTCTCAGCAATGCGTGGACCTAAACAATTCCAAATGACTCATGATAGAAAATGACATCAACATCCTGAGAAAGTACTATGGAATCTGAATGCAGAGCAAAGCAGAGTATTTTCTTTTTTGTTTTGTTTTCCTTCTTCCATCACATGATTCTTCCCATTCATTCTAATTCTTCTATACAACATGACCAATATGTAAATATGTTTAATAGAATGTATATGTAGAGTCTACATCAGATTACAGGTCATCTTAGAGAGGGGTGAGGAGAGAAAATTTAAAACTTTTTGAAGTGTATGTTGAAAACTAAAAATAAAAAAAAAACCTTTTTTTGAAAAAAAGTATTTATCCGTTGCTCTTTCTTCCTTTTCTAAGTATGTGATAAATGTATACACATGCTAGTCATCTTCATCATCATCACCATCATTGTCGTTATCGTTGTGACCCTCCAACTATTTAAAGACCAATACAGACTTATGATGGATTTGGTCTAGGAATAAAAGTTAAAAATAAAGTCAAATCCTCTTATTTTACAAATGAGTAAACTCAAATTATTCCTAGATAGCAAATATCTGATTGTATATACAATTTAAGATTTAAGTATATATGATTTAAGTATATATGAGATTAAATTACTCCTCCACACACCCAAATACATATTTTTCAAATTCCTATTTAAAAGATGCCTAGAATATCTGAGTAATCTTATGGTGGCTCAGAGAGGTAGGAGATGATGAAGGACTATGTCCTGAAACAGTTGCAAAGTTAAACATAAAAATTATATAGAAAAGTATCATGTCTATTTATATAATTTGACCCCTTATCTAATGCGAAGGGAAAGTTAGTTCAGTTATCTTTACCTTCTTTCCCTCACCTATAAGATTAGGACAATACAGCTTATCTAACTCAAGGTATTGTGGACAACTTATTTGGGAGATCATACAATTACTGTTGCTTCATCTGATTCTGGAAAGGAAGTACTGAGGCTTACAGCCAGCATGGTTTAGGAAAATTCAAATTTATAAACTGATTGTATAATAACATGAAATCACAAAAAGGGAAATGGAATAGGAATGGACTGGGGAGCGTTGTAATTCAGTTGCCTCTAGAGCACCTAGTACTACCATGATCTACACAAACCATGGTACTAAACCGAAATACTCTTTGTACACGTTTCTGAATACTAGGCAAAATGTTTTAAACAGCAAGAAAGTACAAATGGAGATAAAGTAAATGGACTGTGGCTTCTTTACCCAGTGCTTGCTGTGTGTTTTATTATCATCATTATATATTTGTAATAGGAAATTTCATCATGCAGCTGTGGAAATAAAAGGCTTTGTAGAATTGTGACTGAGTTTTAGTGCTTTTCAGTTTAATTAATGGTTTATTTTTTTTAAAACAAAAGATAGCAAAGTGAATACTAGCATTATTGTTTCCTTTCAGTTCCCTGAGTCAAATGTGACTAGATCGTGTTTGCAGGTCAGTGCTATATCATTTTGACCGTTTTTATTATTACATATGTTTTGTGCAAACAGCAATCAGGAAAATTTCTATAATAGAATTTATATTAGGTCAATGAGTTTACCTCAAGGAAAAATTGCAAGAAATTCTCAGCATGAGAAAAAATGAGAAATAGTTATGAATAGTTTCATCTTCATCGTTATGAGCATAGATTCCAGACCAGCCTTTATGTTAAGATATGTAATGTATCCACATGGAGATTATTCCTCCTAGGATCACATGACTTCAGAAAGTTACGGGTAGCTTGGAGGAAAATCTGAGACCCTCCTACCCCAATTAAGATATAAGGGGAAAAATTACCTAATATCAAATGACTAGTAAATAGGTCTTTCAAAAACCAAGTTCAGAATTTTTCGACTGCAACAGGATCGCCTTTAACATTCTAGGAATCTTTAAAACAGGCACTTGGAAATGTGAATTTTCATGTATGCATATGTGAATGACTACTTTAAACTCGTGTGTGTGTGTGTGTGTGTGTGTGTGTGTGTGTGTACATTTGTCATCTGAGAACAATATGAGAGTCTTTATTTTAAAAATTTGAGAATTTACTTTCATTTTCAAAGCTCTTCACTCCTTTAAACACATTATAACTCAAGTCCCTATTGGTCTCTAAATATTTGAAGAGTCATTTATATAATGATGATGATAGTGACGATAGTGATGATGATGATGATGATGATGATGATGATGATGATGATGATGGTGATAATGATATGGTGTGAAAAGCAGGTCGCAAATGTTTCATATTATCATTACGACAATTCTGATGTTAAGTGCTATTATGATCCTTATTGTATAGATTAGGAAACTGAGACAGACAGAAGTAAATTGATACGTTCACACAGCTAGTAAATGCCTAAATAAGAATTTGACCTCATGTCTTCTTCCCTGCAAGTCTAATATGTTAAGCATGTATGCATAACAGTTTGAAAGCTGAAACAGCCCCTTGTTCACTGCAGGAATGAAGGTAAAAATCTTTTTTTTTTTTCATGAAATAACACAAGCATTTCTACAACATGGTAAGATATACAAGGATTATTGCATATAAATCTGCAAAACTATTATGTACAACTTCCTATTTCTCTTAATTATACTTCTACACATACTTATCAGCTTTTTTCTCTGGATGCAGATAAGTTCTTCTTTCATAGGTCCTTTGTAGTTAATTTGGGTATTTATAATGGTCAAAATGACATTCACTTAAACTTGTTTTTAAACAATAATGTTGTTACTGTATACATTGTTGTCTTAGTCCTGCTCACTTTACTCCTCATCATATTGTTCTAGTCTTTCCATGTTGTTATAAAATCATTGAGTTCATCCTTTCTTACAACACAGTAATATTCTACCATAATCATATACCACAACAAGTTCAGCCTATCCCCAACTGATGGATATCCCTGCAATTTCCACTTCTTTGCCACCACAAAAAGAACTACTATAAATATTTTAGAACATATAGATTCTTTTCATTTTTCCCTAATCATTTTTGAAACTAGACCTAGTAGTGGTATTGCTGAATTGAATGAAGGTCATAGGAAGTTCAATAGTTTGAGCATAATTCCAGATTTCTTTCCAAAATGGTTAGATCAGTTCACTGTTGCATCAAAAGTTAATTAACTTTCCAATTTTTTCCTCCAACATTGGTTGCTTTCCCCTTCAATCATTTTAGCCAGTTTGATAAGTATAAAATAATATTTCAATGAGGGGAGAAAGCTTAGAAACTCTTCACCTACTATGGTGAACTAAAGAAAAGATGAAATAAGGTACAAGGGTGAAGATTAAGGTGTGTAATTTGTGGTTACAAGGAAAGGTCCTGTCACAGTTAAGAGGAAAGCAAGTGTGAGCTACATCTGCTAGTTGTGGGAATGCCCAACCATAATGTTGATAAACAGCCAATTACTTGGAAGAAACTGAAACCTTCATAACAATTCCATTTATGACAGACCATAGTGCAGTATCTGTTGTGAACATAGAACTCATGGGGTGGACACCATCTCATGCCAGGGACTAGCAGTGGGGCTAAAGTCATCCCTAAATGTAGATAGCAGAGGGGGGCTTACAGCCCTCACATCGAAAGAACCATGTTTGTCTTGCAATAAACAGCAGATAGCCCTAGTTGATACAGGTTCTGAAGTATACTCTCATTCATAGTAACTCAAGCTGATTTTGGCCTATCAGCAAATATTGATAGGAATGAAGGCAGGTCCATTGTGTTAGAACAAATGGGACTGTTATGCAAATAATATGGTTCCCTCAAAAATTGGTTTTTAATATCCTCGATTTCTGAATACATCTTGGGAACTGATATCATGCAAGATTTGACTATAAAAACAACTGTAAGTGAATTCAGCTCCAGGTTAGAGTGGCAAGACTGTTCTGTGAGGTGAAACTAAATAGGAACCGGTTTCTTTTCCAGTCCCATGGCAGGCAGTCACAACTAGGCAATATTACCTTCCTGGAAGACATAAGAAAGTAGGGAAAACAATACAGGACCTTTATTGGAAAGCTATACTGTGGCATAAATATAGTGCCTTTAACTGAATTGTGGGCAGTTTGGATGGCAGTGAGGTATCATTCATGCCCTCTAAGGTGGTAGGTATGGATAGTTGGGTCATAAGAAGACTGGCCATATGGATATGTCAATGGCATAAAGATGAAAGGTCTATATTGGGTAAACCTCTACTAATTAGTGTCACATAGCAAGATGTGCACACGATTATGGGACCCAAAGGCCCACTTGACTCTGGTTCATGTCCCAGTACACTGCCTGTGGACACTGCTGGGGAAAACAGAAGGATGATATCTTAGCCAGGGTACACATGGTGGTGTCTAGAACAATAACTAATAAGTCTTCCTGGATCCATCACAAAAGTGTACACAGGGAAGCCAGAGTAGAATGAAGAATAGCACAAACCACCAAGTTGCCCTTCATAGAAAAGGATATGTGAGAAGTAGTTATCCAGTGTCTGGTGTATGACTGTCAAAGACTGTGATGAATACCTAACAAACCCATGCATATTCACTGAGATACTGAATTGGTGAAAATATGGTAAGTTGATTATATTGGCCCCCTACCCATGAGTCAGAGTTCCAGGTACACTCTGGTAAGTGTGGAAATGGTAACAGATATTATGCTGGCATTCGTCTGTAAATGAGATATGCAAAAACAATTATATGAGTAGCTTATATAAGGAGCTTATTTTATGGGTCATGATGTACAACAATAGGCTGTTGAACATAATGTGGAATGGTGATAGCATTTCCCTTATAACACCCAGGCAGCTGGGCTGGTAGAACATAAAAACAGTTCTAAAAGGATAGATAAAGGCACTGAGAGGTTGTGATGTTCTGGTAGGTTGGGTAAAAAATGTTACCTCATGCCCTTTTGACTCTTAATGAAGCTCCCATATGAAGCCTATAGCGCCATATGACCTTTTGACCACACAATCTTACATGCTTATAACCATTATGGTAACACATATGAGCATCAGTGCTATTGTACCTTGTTTGACTGAGGCCAAGACAGCATTAATATTTAGGATACTCAAAGATATAGATGCAGGAATGGGTGAATAGACCTTTGCTTCTAGGAAAGCGCCATTGTAAAGGGTTCTGACATGTTTGGTTTCCCCTGGGTGTATAAGTTGATGCATCCTACTAGGAGTAAAGGATCTTTCAGCTTTTAACTGGTACCCTTTGTTACTACTAAATGTTCAATCATATTCCTGTTTAATCATATGCCTTGTAGCAAGGAGCCAGGACCATTAGGAAAGGAGAGGTAGTAGGTATTGTGATGAGGTCCACAACATTACCTGTCATGATGATGTGACCTTCCTCCTTCCCTGAGAACATGTATGGATCATCTCATCCGGTAGCATGCCAGTACCAGCCACTATACTCTGTATATCAAATGAGGCTGCTGGTATCATATTAAAAGACGTCAAAGATTTACATCTTCTCATACCTACTAAACAAGTATGGGGTGTACAGTGTATTCAGGGATGACCAGTACCTTTGGTGATCACACCAAAGCCAAGCCCTTTCCAGGACCCTTTCCATCTTTGGTGTCCACCTGTTCCACTTAACTCTCACCTATAGCTCCAAGAAGCTGCAGCATGTGCAGCAGCCAAGCCCTGGTAAACCATTTTGGCAGATGGGCCAAAACAGGTTGAGGGTAAACAAAGGTTCTCAAACCCATTGGTGAGTTATGGGAGTGTCTACCCTAAATATGTGAAGACTTCATCTGGTGGAATGGGCAGATGAGAAAAATTTGTTCCAATGGCCATGAAGGCGATGTGCAGCACTTGGAGCTTGGTTAGACACAAAAGACCCCAAGGTCATCCACTGCATCCTGAGCTATCACCAGCCATTTTGACTCTGTCCTGACCCTGAACTATGATGACTCTGGAGAAGAGAGTGAGAATGACAACTTCGTGCAACTCTGCTTCACTTAAATCCAATTTACTCACGAATCGAAAGACATAACCCTTACCATTTCACTTATTGTGCCTCAAAGTGCTGTGGTGATAGGCAAGTGATGAAGCAGCAGGTGCAGATACACTGGGAGTTGTAGTCACACAGGCAACCCAGGTCATGGGGTCGTTTCTCACTGGAAGCAGCAGTGGGACTCGGCAGCCTCCTGGGTGTCTGAGCAACCTTTTAAGGATCTCACTGCTCACCTCCTGGTGTGAGGAAGGGGCCTAGAAAAGGTGCCTTAAACATTGCCTGCTTACCTAACCCTAGCCTGTTATCACTGTAGGCAGGGAATCCCACTATGTGGTCAAAACACACAAATAAGTATGAAAACATCTGCAAATATGATTCCATTCACCATTGGCACATGGAACATGTGCACACTAATAGACAACACAAAATCCAGCAGACCTGAAAGAAGAATGGCTCTTCCTGCAAGAGAACTCAATAGACATTGCATTCAAATAGCAGCCCTGAGTGAAACAAGGTTGGCAAATGAAAACCAGCTTCCTGAAGATGGAGCTGAATGCACCTTTTTCTGGAGTGGGGGAAGTGAAGGGGAGCACAGTGAAGCTGGCGTGGGTTTTGCTCTGTAAGTAATAGTTGATATGTCTCTTTCAGAAATGTAAGTATTTTTTTAGTTGAGATAGAGTTGAAAAAGTTTAGTTGAAAATAAATTATTTTCCCTTCTTTAATGAAGACATTGGGTTACCACATTATCACTCTTATAACAAAACTATTTGCCCACAAATAAAAAGAACCAAAATAAGTGGAAGAGACTTTATATATCTACTTATCTTTTGAACTCCTCAAATTTAGAAAGACCTCATTCAAATTGAATTTATAATTATACTTAGTTTATAATTATACTGGGTCCCAGAGTGGTTTCCCTTCTTTTTGAAACAAGTATTGATTGTTTTTATTTTATGTTCCCTTCATTTCATTCACCTCCCCCAAAACATACAATTCTTGTAATATAGTAAAAAATAGAGAAAACAAATAACTCAACAAAATCACCCAATACATTAATTGAATCTCATAGTATATGCATTTTCCCAAACCTATAGTACTCTAAAGTTGTGAAGAAAGATGTGTTTTCTCATTTATCCCTCAGAGCCAGGTTTGGTCATTGTAATTACAAAATATTGTAAATTGTTTCATTTTTAAAAAATACTCTTTCAAATTATGCAGCTACAGTTACTATATGTCATTTCCCTGATTTGGCTTACTTTACTTGAACAATTTATCTGTTTTCACATTCTTCTTTATATCCATATCATTTCTCCTCTTCTACAACAGTATTTAATTATATTCATTGGCCACTTTCCAGAATGGTTAGAACAATTCACAGTTCAAACAACAGTATATTGACAATGACCCTTGCAGTATTGACTGTTGCCATCTTTTGTTATCTTTGTCATTTTATTGTGGGTAATGTGAAAACTCAGAATTGTTTAAATTTTATTTTTATTATTATTAGTGTCTTTAGGCTCTCTTCATTTGCTTGTTTATATGGCTTCTAATTTTACGTCTGAAACTGTTTCCTTAAAAACAATTATCCTTTGGGAATGTATCTAGTCATGTATTTCTGGTAGTTTCCTCTCCAGCTTGGATATCAGACACTTATTTCATATTTGATATGTCAACTTGGATAAAAATATTTTCCCACTCCAATGCTTATCTTATCCTAGGTACATTAATTTTGTTTGTGTAAAAGCCATTTGATTTCATGTCACTAAAATTATGCATTTTCTCTTTTGTGACTGCCTCTACCCCTTCTTTGCTTGACTTTTATTCCTGTCTCTCCCTCAGTCATAGCTTAGAAAGGCACCAGATGTGGTAAAAAAAAAAAAAAAGTATTTTTAATTTATTGTGACATATGGTATGAGTTCTCACTCTTTTATGTGCTATGTATTCCTTTGGCATTATGGTGAATCCTATAGACCTCTTCTCTGAATACTATTTTAAATGTGTAAAACAAATACACAGAATTACAAATGAAGCTAATATCAAAATGTAGTTTTTTTAAAAAAAATATAAACATTATAGAAGAAAGTATTTGCTGTATTTCTTGTATCTGATAAGATATATAAAAGACATTACCAAGGAAATTAATATTCTTTAAGGACAGTCATATCTTAATACAAAAATATAACAGGAATCTTGAGAGTTACAATGGCATTTATTAAGCATTCATTTGTTATGTTTCATTGATATGGAAATTTACGACTTCTGATGGTGCACTTCATAATTTACCCATACTTCAAAACCTGGACAACCTTTGTCCATGCTCTACAGAACAAAAAAATATCTACATAGGGTCACACTAAAATGTATAGGGGTTGTGGAAGCAACAACACATCGTCTAGGTTAATTTTCCACCCCTAACTACCTAGTTAAAAGGCAACAGGATCATCCATGAGACTTAATTTGTCTAGAGGATTAATGCTTGAGTCACTGATACAACTTCCTTGTCACATAAATATAAACGTCTAGTATACAAGTAAGGTACTCAAGCTTGATTTACGCTGTTGCCCAACTTAGTCACTGTAGCAAACACAGAGGCAAGAGCTCTGTAGGCATTTGAATCAGTGCTATATCTTGGCTCAAGATTTTTTTAATACTATTGTTTTTAATAATTTATCTTTAGTTTCCAACATTCAGCTCCACAAGCTTATGAGTTTTAAATTTTCTCCTCTTCCCTCCCCTCTGCACTCCCAGAGATGGTGTACAATCTGATTTAAGCTATATGTATACATTCATATTAAAGATATTTTCATAGCCAATAGGATGAACCACAAGAAAGGGGAAACAAAACAAAAAAAAAAAGAAGAAACAGAGAGTAAATATTATGCTTTGATCTGCATTCAGACTCTGCAGTTCCTTCTCTGGATGTGAATGCCATTTTCCATCATGAGTCTTTTTGCTTCTAAACATGCATTGTTGATAAAAGCTAACAAAATTAGTTACTGCATAATATGGCTGTAACTGCATACAATGTTCTCCTAGTTCTGCTCACCTCATGCAGAATCAGTTCATTTAAGGCTTTACAGGTTTTTCTGAAGTCAATCAGCTCATGGTTTCTTATCACACAATAGTCTTCCACTACATTCATATACCACAACCTGTTCAGTCATTCCTCAATTTTTGGGCATTCCCTCAATTTCTAGTTCTTAGACACCATAAAAAGAACTGCCATAAATATTTTTATACTTGTGGATCCTTTTCCCATTTTGATGATCTCTTTGGGATACAGACCAATAAGGGGTATTTGGAGTCTAAGGATTTGAAAATTTTATCGCCCTTTGGGTATAATTCAAATTGCTTTCCAAAATGATTGGATCAGTGCACAACTCCAGCAACAATGCGTGAGTATTTCAATTTTCCATCATCTTCTCTAGCATTTATAATTTTCCTGTTTTATTATGTTCGCCAATTTGATAGATGTGATGTGGTATCTAAGATTTGTTTTGATTTGTATTTCTCTAATGAGTAGTGATTTAGAGCATATTTTCATATGACTAGAGATAACTTTGATTTCATCTGAAAACTACCTGTTGATGTCTTTTGATCATTGATCATATGGAAAATAAATTCAACTAAGTTCTCTGTACATTTTAGACATGAGGCCTTTGTCAGAGACACTAGTTACAAAATATTTTCCAAACTCTTTGTTTCTCTCCTAATCTTGGTTGCATTGGCTTTGTTTGTGGTGAAAAAAGTCATTTCAATGTAATCAAAATTACACATTTTTCATTTCATAATAATTTTTGTCTCTTTTTTTGTCATAAGTTTTTTCTGTTCTCCTTGTATCTTACAGGTAAAGTATTCCTTACTTTCCCACTTTCCTATCAGTCTTTATATCTAAATATTATACCCATTTAGACTTTATTTTGGTATACTATATTTTTCTATGCCCAGTTACTACCATACTATTTTTTTTTCAGTTTTATCAGCAGTTTTTGTCAAACAATGACTTCTTATTCAAGAAACTGGGATCTTTTGGTTTGTCAAATAGTTAGTTACTAGCAATTCAGTACTATGACTTGTATACCTGATGTATAACACTGATCTAACTCTCTCTTTCTTAGCCAGTACCAAGTAGATTTGATGATTGCTGCTTTAGGATAGAATTTAAAATCTCATATGGCTAGGTCATCTTCCCTAGCATTTCTTTTCATTAATTCCCTTGATATTCTGAACCTTTTGATCTTCCAGATGAATTTTGACATTATTTTTTCTACCTCTAGAAAATATATTCCGTAAGTTATGAATTTTCCACTCTCCTCCCCCATCCCTCCTCAAGATGGCATACAATATAACATGGACTCTACACAAATATTCTTATTAAACACATTTTCACATTAGTTGTATTGCATAGAACAATTAAAATGAATGGGAGAAACCATGAGAAAAACAAAACATGAACAAAGTGGAAATCGTCTGCATTCTTCTCTGTTCTTACTCCATAGATCTTTCCCTGGATATGAATGGCATGCCACACCACAGGTACTTTGGAAATGTTTTAGGTCCTTACATTGCTGTGTAGGACAAACCCTATCAAAAACAGTCTTTGCACTCTGTGGTTTTTACTGTGTATAAAGTTCTCCTGGCTTTGCTCACATCAGTCAGCATCAGTTCATATAAGTTTTTTCCAGTTTATTCTGAAGTCCACCTGTTTATCACATCTTACAGCACAATACTGCTCAATTACATTCATATACCACAACTTGTTTGGCCATTCTGCAATTGACAGCCATCCTTTCAATTTTCAATTCTTGGCCACCACAGAAAGAGCTGCTGTAAATATTTTTATGCTTGTGTATCTTTTGTCCATTCTCATGATCTCTTTGGTGTACAGCCCTAGAAGTGGTATTGCCGCATCAATGCGTATGTACATTTTTATATCCCTTTGGGCATACTTCCAAATTGCTCTCCAGAATGGCTGGATCAGCTCACAGTTCCACCAACAAAGAATTAGTGTCTCAATTCTCCCACAACGTCTCCAACATTCACTGTTTTCCTGTTTTGTCAGGTTAAACAATCTGATAGGCATCATGTGGAGTCTCTCAGTTGTTTTGATTTGCATCTCAGTGTTTTAGAGAATTTTTTCATATGACTGTACATAGATTTAATTTTTGCCTTTGAAAACTGCCTGTTCAATCATTTATCAATGCTTTCGATCAATTGGGGAAATGACTTGTATTTTTTTAAAATTTGACTCAGTTCTCTATATATTTTAGAAATGAGGTCTTTATCAGAGATATTAGTTGTAAATTTTTTCCCCTAGTTTTCTGCTTACCACCTAATCTTGGTTGCCTTGGCTTTGTTTGTGTAAAAACTTTTCATTTTCATGTAATCAAAATTATTCATTTTGCAATTCATAATATTCTGTATCTCTTCTTTGACCATAAATTCCACCATTGTCAATAAATATGAGAAATAAACTATTCCCTGCTCCTCCAATTTGTTTATAGTGTCATCCTTTATACCTACATTGCTTACCTCTTTGGACTTTCTTCTAGTTTATGGTGTCAGGTGTTGGTCTATAACCAGTTTCCAACACACCAATTTCACTGCATCCTGTAAATTTTGGTATGTACTCTCAATATTGTCTTTCTGTTGAATGAAGCTATTGATTATTTCTATGATTTGTTGTTTGAGCCACTCATTTTTTAGGATTATCTAGATTCCAATTAATTTTAGTCTATCATTCAATGGCCCTTTATTACTTATAATTTTTATTGCATCATGATCTGGAAAAGATGCATTTAATATTTCTGCCTTTCTACACTGGATTGGGAGATTTCTATGCCCTAGTACATGGTCAATTTTGATGTATAAGCCATATACCACTAAGGAAAAAGTATATTCCTTCCTATCTCCATTTAATTTCCTCTAGAGTTCTACCATATCCAACTTTTCTAAAATTCTATTCACTTCCTTATCTTCTTTCTTATTTACTTTATGGTCAGATGTAAGCAGTTCAAAGACGGGAAGTTTAAGGTCCTCTACTAATACAGGTTTACTGTCTAGTTCTTCCTGTAACTCCCTTCCTATAAGAATTTTGATTCTGTACCACTTTTGTATAAATGTTTAGTAATGATATTTCTTCATTGTCTATTGTGCCTTTTAGCAGGATATGATTTTCTTCCTTATCTCTTTAATTAGATCTGATTTTACCTTTGCTTTGTTTTTTTTTTGTTGTTGTTTTTTTTTTACTTCAGCTGAAGTATATTTTTGCTTCAGTCTTTTACCTTTACCTGTATGTATCTCTGATTCAAATTCATTTCTGGTAAACAACATATTATAGGAGTATTATTTCTAACCCATTCATCCTTTTATTTTTTCATCAGAGAATTCATTCCATTGACATTCACTTTTATGATTACTCTCTGTGTCTTGTCTCCATCCTATTTCTCCATTTATGCTTTTCTTTCCCCTTTCTTCCTTTCTCTCTTCAATAGAGTTTTTCTTCTGACCACTGCCTGCCTCAATCTACCATCCCATCAGTCCCCATCCCTTTTATCTTGCTTTTCCCTTATTACTTATTATCTTCTAACCCTCCCTTCCATTTTCTTTCCTCTTTCTCATCTTACTGCCTATAGGGCACTTTAGATATCTATACCTGAGTATGTCATTCCCTCCTTCAATTATGTTAGATTAAAGTTCAAACAATGTTCATCTCTCTCCCGTCTTTCCTTCTACTGAAATGTCTTTGAGACACTTCACATGATGTAATTTACCCCTTTCTGCTTATTCTTTTTATCTTCTTCCATTATGATCTCTTTTCACCTCTTAATTACATTTTTATCACATCAAAGTAAACCTAAATCCACCCCCTCTAAATACATATTTCCCTTTTAGATATTGTAATAAAGATACCATACTCAAGATCATAAAAATCATTTTTCCATGTAGGGATTTAGACAGTTTTTCCTTATTGGATAACATGTGTTTGTTTTCTTTGTTTCCTGTTTACCTTTTTGTGATTTTTGTATTTGAACAGCAAATTTTCAGTTGAGCTCTGGTCTTTTCATCAGTAAAGTCTGGAAGCCCCCATTTCATGGCATGCCCATCTCCTCCCATGAAAGATTAGGCTCACTTGTGCTGGGGAGTTGATCCTTGGTTGTAATCCAAGCTCCTTTGTCTTTTAGAAAGACAAATTGCAAGCCCTTCTATCGTTTGATGTAGAAGCTCCAAGGTCCTGCATAATCCTGACTGTGCTTTCACGATGCCTGAATACTTTCTTTCTGGATGCTTGCAGTATTTTCCCCTTGACCTTGATAATTCTGGAATTTGGCTGAAATATTCCTTGGCTTTTTCTATTTGGCATCTCTTTCAGGAGATGATCAATGGATTCTTTAAATGACTATTTTACCTTCTGGGTCTAGGACCCCAGGGCAGTTTTTTTGGATGATTACTTGAAAGATGCTGTCCAGGCTCTTTTTTTTTATCATGACTTTCTGGTAGACTAATAATTCTTAAATTATCTCTCTTGGATCTATTTTCTAGATCATTTCTCCTTCCAGTGAGGTATTTTACATTGTCTTCTAGTTTTTCATTATTTTGATTTTGTTTCTTTGATTCTTTATGTCCCATAGAATCATTACCTTCCACTTGCACAATTTTAATTTTTAACGGATTATTTTCTTCAGTTAGCTTTTGTACCTCCTTTTCCATTTGGTCTGTTCTACTTTTTAAGGAGTTGTTTTCTTCAGTGTATTTGGTCCATTGTATTGTAAAAGGAATTGTTCATTTTTTTCTTTTGCCTCTCTTATTTGACTTTTAAAATCGTTTCTTGAGTTCTTCCAAGAAGCTTTTTTGGGCTTGAGATCAGTTCATATGTTCCTTTGAGTTTTTGGATCTGGATACATTGACGATGTTGTCCTTTCTTGAATTTCTGTCTTGATCTTGTGTGTCATCAAGATACTTCTCCATGGCGATTGTTTCTCTGTGTTGCTTTCTGTTTGTGTTTTTGGCTTTTTTTTTTTTGGATTTTAAATTTGATCTATGCTCCGGGGGCCCAGGGTCCACTGTCCAAGACTTCTTGTGCTGGTGATTTGGGCCTGGTTTATGGTTTTGTTTTGTTTTGTTTTTTTTATGCTGGGGCCTCAGGTTTTTGAAGCCAGAAGTTTTAGCTGTCTAGCAGTTTACTTGGTGCTGTGCCAGAGCTGGTAGTAGAGCCTGGTATGTGCCTGGTGTTGACACTTGTCTGCTTCTCCACCCTGGGGCTCAGATCTCCTGTTGATCTGCTGAGGTGTGGATTGCTGCTGGCTTGCTAGAATGCCTCCTGCCCTGTACTTATCTCCTTCAGCCAAAGCAAGAGGAACTTTTTTATTTAATCACCCTAAGTTCTTGAACTAAAATACTGCTGTATTCCATCTTTCTGCTGGCTCCACTATCTCATAAATTTCCCTGGGGAAATATTCTCCGGGTTTCTTTAAGGTCAATAAGGGAGCGTGAGAGTCACTTAACTGCTTACTCCACCACCAAGTCATCTGGAAGCTCAAATAGGTGACTTTTACACAATCTGTCTCAGGGCTGACAGGTCTTTGAACAGATGCTGCCACAAACCCTTCAGTTCTTTCTCACCCAGTTGCAACAGTCACCACCTGCTGACCTTCTAAATTATCGGTGGGCTGAGAAGTCCGAAAATCAGCACCACTACCAGTGACTCAGTCCCCTGAGGTCTGCATCTGCTTTGTTTTGGTCACAATTCTATTGTTAAAGAACCTTCATTTTGTTAAATGTCAAAATGTCTATGAGTTGTTCATTTTATTTCAGTTCCCTGGACATGTGTGGGTCAGTTATGACCAAGAAAAGGGTACTTTACAAAAAACAAAACAAAACAAAACTGCTTTGCTGTGGCTTTTATATCTATGGCTGTTGGTTGATTATTTCTAATTCTCTCTGCAAGACTATTTCACTTCAATTTCTGGTCTTACATTTCCCCTGTAATAAATATTTCTGCCACTTTTCTTGCATCATTCTCACTGGTCAAAGCTTAAATCTACTCACACTCATAGTGGCTCCCTCTCTATTGTCTTCTGGTGACTTAAAATTTCATTTCTTCAGAGATTTTCTATAATTTGTAGCATATTCTACTGAAGAAACCAGTCATTACTCAAAGTTTGTAATCACAACATTATTTTAGTCTTCTCAGTTTGTCTCATTCCATGTTTATACTAGTTGCCAGATTTTGCCATTTTTACTTTCCCAGCATCTCTCATACCTGACTCCTCTTTATTCATAAGGCCCTATTTATAGGGGCCTTAGTTGAGGCCCCTATCACCTGTTTTGTAGATTAACAGCATCTTAATTGATCTCCTAGTCTCAAACTTCCAGTCATACCAAGTCATTCTGCACACTTGCTACCAAAATAATATTTCTTAAGTACAAATCCATACAGGTGAATTCCCTCAACTGATTCGGGTAGGAAATAGGAGGTTCTTAAAAAAAGAAAAACCAAAATCAAGAAACAAAACCTATTAACAAAATGTTTGAATTATATCCAGGGAGTAAAAATATATCAGAA
Organism: Lagorchestes hirsutus; assembly: GCA_028533205.1. Classification (NCBI taxonomy): domain Eukaryota; kingdom Metazoa; phylum Chordata; class Mammalia; order Diprotodontia; family Macropodidae; genus Lagorchestes; species Lagorchestes hirsutus. Next base: position 106,968,604 of record CM052679.1, on the reverse strand, counting down.
GAGCAAAATAAAAAGGGAGAATTAGAAAAGAATACTGAATATTTTGTATTAAGGATTATTATATGTATATGGGTAGGCCCTTGATTTTTGTGATTTATTGATTCTATTTTTACCATTTCCAGTTATGTTATTTTTCCAACACAGAAATTATGTACTAGAGACAAAAAAAAATCAGGAGTCTCCAGGGTCTCTGATACCAAGAACTTAAGAAGATAAAAATTCGTTCAATGAATGTTTAACTCCCTATCACACAGTAGGCTCTTTCATCTCCACATATCTCACTCCTGGCAACAAAACTGCTCTAGTAAATATAACCCATGGGCTTTCCACAAACTGCAATGTTCACCCTAATTAGAATGTTCTTTCTAGTGCAAGGGAGATCCAAACTCTAAACTGCAGAAATTTGCTCTGAGGGGAGGATAGCACGTACCACTCTGTGCTGCAACAGAACTCTGCAGGAGAGTGGGGAAATAGGAGGAATGGAGCAAGATATGTGTGCAGGGTTGTAACAGAGTTTAAGTCTATAAGAGATCTGTACTTTTTTCTAGTAACCAAAAAATCTTGATTCCTAAAGGCAGAAATTTAGTCAGGCTGTAAAAGGTAGCACTTTGTATTTCTGGATCAGAGAACTGAGGAACACAAGGACTAGGAAAGAATAGTGTGTGGCAGTGTATGTGTGGAGACCTATAGAGGATGTGATTTTATTTTACTTGAGGGAAAGAGCACATCAATCTGGAGACAATTCTGGCACTTGAGGCAGAAATCTAGGCTGGGGAAATTCAATTGTTCAATTGTCAAATTGAGAAGAGATTAAAACACTTTGAGATCTAGTACCCAGGGAAACCACCATCCAAGAAGACAGAATAAGAAAGTGAGCAATTGAAAATAAGGAGGAAAAAACTAAAACTAAAGATCTAAAAAGAAAAAAAAAACTCAATCACCTTAAGGTGATTATAATGGCAGAAAAGAAATATAACCTCTATCTTGGTTGCATTGACTTTATTTGTGCAAAACCTTTCCAATTAAATGTAATCAAATCATTTATTTTGCATTTTGTAATGTTCTCTATCTCTTCTTTTGTCATAAATTCTTCTTTTCTCTATAGATGTGACAGGCAAACTATTGCTTGATCTACTAGTTTGCTTATAGTATCAGTTTTTATATCTAAATCATGTACCCATTTTGACTTTCTCCTGATATGGGATGTAAGATGTTAGTCTGTGTCTAATTTCTGCCTATGCTATGGAAAAGAATAAAATTAACAAAGACCTCAAGAGGAAAGAAAGCTCAAACACCTTAAGGATAAGGTGACAAACCAATAAAGAAGACATTAATAACACAAAATAAACATAATCTCCAGATGTACAAGATTTTAGGCATCAAACTTCAAGGGGAAAAGCCAAGGTGGCAGATTAAAGAAAGCACTCAGCTGAACAATACAGTTCCTCAGGGTCCCTGATCCCTACTGCACAAATATCATGTCTTCTCTTGACAGAAAGTGCTCCTCTCCACCCTTGGAGTATCTACTAGAAGGTAGTATAGGCAATAGATTTGCCAATCAGAATCTGCTCCCACAAATAGCGAGGTTTCTTCTGTTGTCAGGTCCTTTACTCTCTCTTACCATAGCTCCTGCATCTGATCCTGCTTCTATAATCACCACCTAGTCCCATCACATACTCTCTTGGGCAACTTGTACCCCTAAGTTACAGATCTCTCTTTGCAACCTCCCATATTATCTTCAGCTGGAAAAAAAAATGTCTTACTATGATCATCTGTTGGCTCTGACATTCCAGAATTTAATTTGAGCCTTTATTTTAAAGTTGTTTGGAGAATACTGGCTGCTTGAGTACTAGAAGGGTTCAGATAAGTGCTTTCTCTAATCTGCCACCTTGGCTTTTATCCTTGAAGTTTGATGTCTAAAATCTTGTACTACATCTGAGGCTGTCTCTTTTGTGTTATCAATGCCTTCCTTATTTGTTTTTATCTCCTTGTTCCTCAGATCTTTCAGTTTTCTTTCCTCCAGAGATCTTTGCTAATTTTAATCTTTTCCACAACATAGCAGAAATTAAGCAGAGACCAACATCTTTCACCCTTTACCAAGATAAAGTCAAAATGGGCACATGATTTAGTTATAAAGAATGATACTATAAGCAAACTAATAGATCAAGGAATAGTTTAGCTGTCAGATTTATTGAGAAGGGAAGAATTTATGACAAAACAAGAGATAAAAAATGTAATGAAATGTAAAATGAAAGATTTTGATTATACTTAATTGAAAACTTTCTGCACAAAGCCAATACAACCAAGATTAGAAGGGAAGCAGAAAGCTGGGAAATAATTGTTGCATCTAGTGTTTCTGATAAATGCCTCATTTCTAAAATATATAGCCATCTGAATCACATTTATAAGAACAAAAGTCATTCCCAAGTTGCTAAATGGCCAAAGGATGTGGACAAGTAGTTTTCTGATGAAAAAATTCTACTTAACTATGGTCCTGTGAAAATATGCTCTTAATCACTATTGATTAGAGAAATGCAAATGAAAGCAACTCTGAGGTACCATGCCACACCTTTCAGATCAGTTAACATGACAAAACAGGAAAATTGCAAATTTTGGAGATAATGCGGGTAAATTGGAATACTGTTAGCTGAGTTGTGTGAATTGACCTAGCTATTCTGGAAAGAATTTGGAGATATGCCCAAAGGGCTTTAAAACTGTGCATATGTTTGACCCATCAATACCATTTCTACTTCTGTATACCAAGGAAATCATAAAAATGGTAAAATGGCCCACACATATAAAAAATATTTATGGCAAATATTTTTTGGTGACCAAAACTTGGAAACTGAGGGGATTTCCATCAATTGGGGAATAGATGAATAATTTGTGGTATATGAATATGAATTCTATTGCACCATACGAAATTATGAGCAGACAGATTCTAGAAATTCCTGGTCAGTCAATACTTATATGAAATGATACCGAGTGAAATGAGCAGAACCAGGAAATTATCAAGGAAAACTGCCCTGAGATTCTAGAACAAGAGAGCAAAATAAGTATTGAAGGAATCCACGGAACACCGCCTGAAAGAGATACAAAAAGAGAAACTCCTAGGAACATTGTGGCCAAATTCCAGAGTTCCCAGGTCAAGGAGAAAATACTGCAAGTAGCTAGAAAGAAACAATTCAAGTATTGTGGAAATACAATCAGGATAACACAAGATCTAGCAGCTTCGACATTAAGGGATTGAAGGGCATGGAATATCATATTCCAGAAGTTGAAGGAACTAGGACTAAAACCAAGAATCACCTACCCAGCAAAACTGAGTATAATACTTCAGGGGAAAAATTGGTCTTTCAATGAAATAGAGGACTTTCAAGCATTCTTGATGAAAAGACCAGAGCTGAAAAGAAAATTTGACTCTCAAACACAAGAATGAAGAGAAGCATGAAAAGGTAAATGGCAAAGAGAAGTCATAAGGG
>CM052679.1:106941761-106964622 GCA_028533205.1 Lagorchestes hirsutus | reverse complement strand
GGGAATAGAAGGTTATTTGGCCCTGCAGGACAAAAGAGAAGATGGAGACAAGAGCAGAGAGGGATGATACAAGAGAGAGCAGATTGGTGATAGATGCAATTAGAATGCTCGGTGTTTTGGGGTGAGGAGAGGGGACAAAAGAGGAGAAAATTTGGAGGCCAAAATTTTGTGAAAATGAATGTTAAAACTTAAATTAATTAATTAATTAATTTAAAAAAAAACATCCACTTACCCAATTCTAATTTTTAATGAATTATTTTCATTAAATAAGTGCTTTTAAATAAGCTCTATTAGTTTTTGTATCTCCTTTTCCACTTGTCCAATTCTACTTTTTAAGAAGTTGTTCTCTTCATTTTTTGTTGCTTTTCTTCAATGTGGTCTCCCCAAATTTAGCCAGTTGTATGTTTTTAAGGTATTGTTTTCTAAAATCAATTTTTGCCCTTCTTTTTCCAAGTTATTTGGTCTCTTGTATACCTTTTATTTCCCCCCCAATTTTTCTTCTACCTCTTTCCTTTGACTTCTAAAATCCTTCTTCATCTCTTCTAAGAAGGTATTTTGGGTTCTAGAACCTTTAAGTTTTCGGATTTGGGCATATTGACAACATTGTCCTCTTCTGAATTTGGGTTTTGATCTTCCTGTTACCATAATAATTCTCTATGGTCAGAAGTTTTTGTTATTGTTGCTTTTTGCTGACGGTTTTTGCCTTCTTCCTGGTTTTTAAAGTTGCTCTCTGCTTCTAGTGTACAGGGGCACTGTCCCAAGTTTCTTGGGCTGTGGGCCAGGTACTTCATCACTGGTTTGGTATACTTGGCTCTCAGGTGCTGACAGCTGGAGGCTGCCTGGTGTTGAGTTTGGTTCCCAGTGATGGTGGTTGGTATGTACTGAGGCAAAGTGGGATTTTTCTGCATTTCCTTGAATCTACACTGAAGCTCATGGGGTGGAACTGAGAACTTTTGATACTGGAGGAGGTGTGTTCATGTGGGGACTGTGATGAAGTGTGAGGAGGTTGAGTTACTAGAGAACTAGAGACCTGGGGTTATTCTGAAACAAAGTGAAGTTCAGCAGTTGGAAGACACCTGACCACTCCTCATGGTGATTCTCTGAGCTGGAATCTGCCATTTCCCCTAGCTATAGCCCACGGGTGTTCTGGTGTCAGTGCTTCCCTGTTCCACCAACCTGAGGCTCAAGATCTCCCACTGGTTTCCTGAGGTAGAACTTAGTATCTGGCTTGCCAGGACACCTTTTGACCTGTACTGCTCCCTTTCCACCTGAGCAAGAGGGATCTTTCTGATTAATCCTATGAGCCTCCTGGGTTATAAATTGTTGTATCCCATCTACCTGCTGCCTCCACTGTTCCAGGATTTTTCTGGGATGTTATTTCCTGGATTTTTATAGGTCAATAAGGAAGAGTGAGAGCAACTAACTCTTACTCCACCATCTTGGCTCCTGGAAGCTTCTATCAAACTTTTAAAGGATATTTAGTTCCCATATTTCTAAATTCTTCTACAATACTAAGAAAGAAGGCACGCTACCAGAATCCTTTTAAAAGACCAATATCATTGTAATACCTAAACCATGAAAAGATAAAACACAGAAGAAAACTCTAGGCTAATGTAATTAATGAGCATGAACTCAAAATTTTAAAACAAAGTCCCATTAAATAGACTATAGTAAGTTACCCAAGAAATCATTCATTACAATCAAGTGGTATTTACACCAGTAATGCAAAGATAGTTCAATATTAGAAAAACAATCAACATAATTAGTAGTATTAAAAACTGAAATATTTCAAGCTACTGGGTTATCTAACCAGATAAACAAAAAGACTTTCAGAAAGTACAAGACTTATCTATGCTGAATACGCTACAAAGTACAGGCACAGAGGAACCTTCCTGCAGTATCATAAAAAGAATCTATTGAAACAAAAATCAAACATACCCTTGATACTAAAGCAAAGCAATGATGCCTATTCTCCCTACTATTATTTGATATAGTTCTGGAAATGCTAGCAACAGGAATAAAACAGAAAGAAATTTAAAGTACAAATATAGGAATCCCTATTTGCTGATTATATGACATCATATACTTAGACAACTCTAGAGAATCAGCAATACACTAATTGAGACAATTAATAACTTCAGGAAATTTGCAGGACACAAAATAAACCGTCAAAAATCAACTACATTAATTACAAAATCCTGAAAGTAATAATAGAAAGGGAAATATCAGTCTAACTAACTACAAAATCCACTATTTATCTGAAAAGTGAGTTACCAAAGCAGGAAAAAGACTTGTCAAAATTCAATTACAAGGACAGAACAAACTTGGTGGAGTAAAGGCAGGGACACACCTGAGCTCCCTTAATGGCCTCTTTAAACAATTTTAAAATACTGCCTCAAGATGAATTCTGTAGTAGAAGAACTAACAAAAATAAGGGGTGAAATGGTTTTCTAGTCCAAGACAACTTAGAAAATTAACAGAAAAAGTCAATCTCACTGAGGTGGGAATAGAGCATAGTGAAACATGGGCTATCCCCTGCAAACCATTAGTAGGTCTTAGGGATAACTGAATCAGCAGCTGCAAACTTCCCAATTTCTCAAACCACAGATAGTCAGATGGTCAGAAGGAGATTTCAGGGGATGCTTTGTTGGCACTAGTTGTAGGACTCCGTTGGGTTCCCCATATGAGGTTAGGAGATTCCAAGAAGGTAGCAGAGTTTGAAATAATAGAAGGGAGGACAGATTGGTGAGGTGGTCAGAAGCAAAACACTCCTGAGGACAGATGAAAAGGGAAAAAGAGGATAAACAGGTGGAAAATGCAGTTAGCAATTATAATTGTGAAAAAATATATAGAAATTTTTTCTGATGATGGTCTCACTTTTCAATTATATTGAAAACTGAATCAAATTAATAAGGATACAAGTCATCCTCCTACTGATAAATGGTCAAAGGATATAAATAGGGAGTTTTCATATGAAGAAATCAAAGTTATCTATGAGCTAATAAAAATGGTCTAAATATATTAATTAGAAAAATGAAAATCAAAATAACTCTGAGGTACTACCTCACATCTATCATTTTAATATTATGACACAAAAGAAAAATGACAAATATTGGAGGGTATGTGGGAAAATCGAGACACTAAAGTATTTTTGGTGGAGTTTTGAACTATTTTAACCACTCTGAAGAGCAATTTAGAACTATGCTCATTGGTCTATAACACGACTAATGCCGAAATACATTTTGCACAATGCATAACCTATATCAAATTGCTTGCCTTCTCAATGAGGTGGGAGGACAGAGTGGGAGAAAGAGAATTTGGAGCTCAAAATTTTAAAAACACAAAAGTTAAAATATTTTTATATGTGATTGGAAATCATTTTTATAAATGTGATATCAAAATAACAGAATAAAAATTATTTTTTCCAAAGAAAAAAGGGGAAAAAATTACAAAATGTTCCTTGGAAAAGGAAGTCAAGTATTTGGGACACTTGATTAGTGAAGGACAAAAGAGATTGGACCCTGAAGGAACTGTGGGAATTCTCTGGACACCCCTCCTGAAAACCAAGAGAGAGCTTGGAAAAGTCTTAGGATTGGTAGGATGCTGTAGAAATTGGATTGACTCCTATGCAGTTCTCACAAAACCCCTTTATTGATATTTTTTAAATGATGCACCTAATCAAATATTATGGGAGGATGGAGGGGTAGAGAGATTCTTGAAATTGAAGGAAGTGCTGACTTAACCTCCTGTCCTTGCACTCCCCTCCCTGGGAAAACTTTTTCATTTCTTTGTGAATGAAGACAAGGGAGGGGTGTTAGGAGTTCTAGCACAAATGAGAAGAGGTCAAAGAAAACCGATAGCCTTCCTATCAAAGATTTTAGACCATGTGGCTTGAGGATGGCAGACCTGTATTCAGACCATGGCTGCTATGGCTATAGTAGCTGAAGACAGGTAGAAACTGACTTTTGGGGGAAGTTTAATTGTGAGTATTCCCCACCAGGTACTGGCCATCCTGATCCAGAGGGCAGGGAGACGGCTAGCTGATTCCAGAATCCTAAAGTATGAGGCCATTTTGGTGGAAAAAGATGATTTAATTTTGTCACAAGATGGCCACTTAAATCCCACCTCCATTCTGATCTCGGAAGCGAGGACACATCTAAACTGGAACATTATTATGTGGACTTCACAGACCTTCAAATTAGGGTCTGGGAGGATTTACAGGAATCTCCATTGCCAGGAGGACTAAACTTGTTTATTGATGGCTCCTCTCGGGTAGTGGAGGGGAAGAGGAAGACTGGGTACTCTATAATTAATGGAAACTGGGAATCCTTGGTAAAGGCAGGGAAACTACCCAAGACCTGGTCTGCTCAAACTTGTGAACTATATGTCCTAAATCAGGCCCTAAAACTACTGGAGGAAAAAATAGTGTGCATACCATCTCCAAATATGCCTGGGGAGTAGTATATGCATTTGGGAAAATATGGGAAGAAAGGGGGATGGTCAATAGTAAAGGAAAGGAACTAGTTCATACCACCTTAATAACCAAAGTCTTAGAAAATATATTATTACCAGTAGCAATAGCCATAATGCATGTTAATGGCCACCAATCAGGACCATCTTTTGAAGCTAGGGGCAACCACCTTGTGACTGAGGAGGCAAAAAGAGTGGTAAGAAAGGGACTGGAGAATCCAGTCATATGATGGTGTTAATTCCTTCTTTCCCTCCGAGTCTTCCCTCTCCATCTTTTACTGAAGAAGACAAACAGAAGTCACTAACCTTGGGAGCCCAGGAGAAAGACGGGCTCAGGAGAAAGATGGGCATTATTGACTCTTTCCCGATGGAAGGGAGATACTGACTAAGGCAAGTATGAGTCAGGTCCTCCAACATTTACATCAGGGCAGTCACTGGGATGTCCATAACCTGTGTGATGTGGTCCTAACCCAGTATGTCTCCTCTGGTCTGTATACCCTTGCTCTGCAGTTGGTTAATAGCTACCTCATTTGACAAAGGACGAATAAGTCTGCCCAGCAACAGACTCCAGCAGGAGGGCGACCTCCGGGCATTCAACCTTTCCAGAGCAGACAAGTGGACTTCACAGAGTTGCCCTCAGTAGCACACCTCAGGTACCTGCTGGTCATGGTAGATCACCTCACCTCCTGGGTGGAGGCCTTTCCATTACCCCAGGCAAGCTCCCCTAGGGTGGCCAAAGGTATGGGATGTTTGAGCGGATTGACTCGGATCAAGAGACTTATTCATGGCCAAGATTCTCCAGTCTTTAGCTCAGGCTCTTGACATCACTTGGGAGTTTCATACTCCTTGGCACCCTCCCTCCTCCAGAAGGGTTGAAAGAATTTATCAGGAAATAAAAAGACAGCTAGATTGACCTCAGAAACCCAAATTACCTTGGACCAAATGCTTGCCCTTGGCTCTTCTTAGAATTAGAACTAAACCCTGTAGCGATATAGGATTATTCCACATGAACTCCTTTATGGGCATCTTTTCCCCAGGAAAATAGGAGAAAATTGGGATTTCATGTATTATCAGAGGGACAAGTTTCTTAGGAATTATACAACATCTTTATTAAAATATCTCCGTATCTTGCAGACTAGGAGATTAATTGCCCAGACTTCACCTTTAGGATTCCCAGTCCACAAGTTCCAATCTGGAGACTGGAAACTGATCCAGACCTGGAAGGAGAAGAAGCTCACCCCATCCTGGAAAGGGCCATTCCAGGTCTTGTTGACTTCTGACACTGCAGTCCAAACCAAAGAACGGGCCTGGACTCATCACACCTGAATAAAAGGACCTGTTGAACCCCAAGCTGAATGGACAAGTGAACGGGTGGACTTTGAGGAGCTAAAGCTGCAACTCAGACTCAAACCTCTCACAGGATAAGGAAATGAGCCCTGAACTATTAACCTGTAGAGCTAAAGCTCTCATTGCTCCAAGTGTACTAATCCCTTTACTGCTTGTTATTATCCTTTTATTCGGTCTTTTCCTTGCTTATCTACTTCCCTACATAATCATTTTGTCTGTAATCACAGTGTGACACCATGGAGATTCCCTTGAACATAATGATCCTTCTGTCTTTTACCACTTCTGCCCCTATCCTGGGATTACTCCCCCCATCCCCGGCCTTGGGGAACAGAAATAACTTTGAACAACTTTTAGAAGCAGTAGCCAAGAACTTTAAAGTCACAAATTGCTGGGTATGTGGGGGCCTCCAACCGGAACAATAGCCCTGGGGACTTGTGCCTCTTAGACCTGAATGGCTGTTAAGTAACCTTTCTCTCATTCACAATGGTAGGGGCTTCTGGGGCCAAATGGAAAACAGCAGTGGAAGTTAGTCAATAAGGAAAAAGGGTAGTATTGCCTGAAACAAAATGGGACAGGTATGAATGTAGGTAATAGTGAATGTGTTTGGACATTTCAGGCAATGTTTGACAACATACCTATCAACTGCACTCAGTGGCTTAAGACACAATATTCAAATATACAGAAGGAGGGTGACAAGCAATATGGTGTAACTGTAACCACTCCCTCCTGAATGGCACTAGACTCTGACTTCAGTGGTATTGGGTTAATGGCACTCAGAAAGTAAAAGGATTTGAGCAATTCTGGAGTGTAGATAATCTCACCCATCCTGGAAGAATATCCTCATGCAGGTGGCAACCCGGAACAGGGATTGTGGAGGTGCTCTTGGTTCAAGAGCCCCAGTGTAAGCTACTTGTCAGGACTGTTGGGATCTGAGAACCCACCCATCTATTTTCCCTTCAGGGGAAATGGCCCTATCATCTACTCTAAGGAACAACGAGCCTTAAAAGGACATTATTGGATATGTGGACCTACCTTTTACACCCACCTCCCTGTAAACTGGGCCTACACCTGTTACATAGGCCTAGTGAGACCTAAGTTCTTCTTCTTACCAGGAGAAGAAGATAAACACCTGGGAGTTAAACTGTATGATGAGTTAGAAAGAGTGAAGAGACGTATACACTCCTCCATAGCCAGCACCAGAGATGCCAACAGGTGGGGAGACACCTGGCCACCTGAAAGGATTACCCAAACTTATGGGCCAGCCACCTGGGCCCACGATGGGAGCTGGGGATACAGAACTTCAATTTATATACTGAATAGACTGATTCGACTCCAGGCAGTGGTAGAGATTATAACTAACCAAACCACCAGAACAACTGAATCTACTATCAGAATTTGCTGACCAAAGTAGAGAAGCTATATTACAACACAGACTATTTTTAGACTACTTCCTTGCAGAGGAAGGTGGAGTCTGTGAGAAGCTCAATTTATCTACCTGTTGTATGAAGATAGATGACGTGGGGCAATCTGTTAGGGACACTAGCAAGGTCATTAGGAAACTAGCCCATGTCCCTGTACAGAACTGGACCTCCCCCTTTAATACCTCTTGGTGGTCTTGGTTTGGGGGAAGCTGGTAGAAACAAGTACTCTGGTTTCTGTTAATAGCTATAAGTAGGATGATTCTCCTCCCTGTCTGCCTTCCTTGCATGATGCAATTAATCACAACCATTGTTCAGAATACCCTATCAAAGCTGATTAAGTTAGAAGAAACAGCTCATGGGTCTGTGGGATTAATGGTATTGAAGAATCAGGGATGGGAACTCAATGATCAGGAAGAAAGAAAGTATCCTGAAGGAGAAATAGATGATGCTGATGGAGAAGCTGAGGAGGTCTATCAGCACTGGTGTGAGAAACTTTCAAAGGTATAAGATGAGAGGAGGGATTGAGTGAGATGGGTGAAAGCAATCTCATAAGATGAGGACAGTACTCAAAACTCAAGTCAGGCTCCCACTAGAAGATGGGCTTAAGCTCTGGTTTCCCAAGAATCACCTGACTCCAGGGAAGCTGATACTTACCCTTCTACCCCTATTTCCCCTTGCCACATTTGCTACATCAACAGCTGAGTCAGCCATCCAGATAAGGAAGTACACATTGACCAACTGCTTACAGACTTTGTTCTTGGGGTTAGAGTTCCGAGTTAGATTGTGAGCCCTGAAGCCTGGACAATAGGAAAAAGGGCCATTGTGGGGTGGTGGTGGCGGGGAGGAGGGCTCAGGTTTGTGCTAGGGGACATAATCACATCTTGCTTTCTGTACCTTGCCTCCCTCTGCTGGTCCATCCTAGCAGAAGAGATGCCCTTTACTCACAAGAATTGAATAAAGCTTTCTGTTCCCACCTTGAGAAGACTCTGAGTTCTTCTAATTAAGAATTTTTAGTAGGTGGTTGCCATCCCACACACTATCCAGACACTAACAGTCTACTGGCCCAAATGTTGACGAGAGAGATGGGAGAGCTGGTTCAAAATGTGAATGAATTCACTTAGACCTTCTCTGTAGACAATGGGAGCTTTATTGACTCAAAAGCAGAAGGCCTGAGATTTAGCAAGAAGTTAAACAAATGCAGTGATGTAGGAAAAGGATTAGCCTTATACAAGATGATTTTAGGGCTTCCTTGTGGGGGTTGGAGATCCAAGGTAAATCTTGTAAGATAAAGGAATCTTGCAAGACAAAGGCACAGGGTGAGGACTATGAATGACACAAGATAAAGAAATCTCATTCCCCAGTATGGGGTGGGGACAAAGGAATTTTATGGTCCCCCTCAGGATAAGGGGAAGTTTTGTGGTAAGGGGAGACTTTAGGGCAGCTTCAGGTTAGAAAATAAGCCATGGACTTCACAAAGTCAATCCTTAATATTTTAATTCTTAGGGCACTGTTTCTATCCACATCATTTCCCTGCTCAACCACTAGGTGGGAGAATTCTTTCAGGGAAAAAGGGCGAAGGTCATGGTTTTCAGTAACTGCTGCCTGTTGAACAGGGGCTAAGAGTCTGCTTCAGGGGCAGGGTGTAGGTTGAGGATAGGTAGTGGGGATTCAGAATGCAGTGCCATTTGAGTCCAGGATGGAAAGAGGCAAACCACTCAGGGTCATTAAGGGAAGGGGTCAGTATCTTAAAAGTTGCTGTGTGTGAGAAGACACAGATCAAATCAGGAATTTAAACAAGCATAGACCAAGTATAAAAGTGAGTAAAATGACCAATAGCAGGGCCACAACGAAGGGAAAGAAGGGAGAGAAACCACCACCCCCAGGAGAAGGTAAGGGAAAACATCAGACTGCAGTGGATGTCTTGCATCCAAGAAGCTGCCTATAGTGTCCTTTGAGTGCTCAAAAGAAAAATTCATCAAGATCTTCAGGGAATACGGGGCAAGGCTATGGGCAGTTAGCTAGTATCTTGGGCGCGATGGTGACACATCCAGCAATCACTCTGCCCACCCCAAAGAGTTACCTATTTGAATTAAGGGATTAGATCTCCAGTCCTAAGGAAGCAGCCTAACCCTTGGCATAGGGTGTATATCAGGAATCAGGTGGGCTAGGAACAGAAGCAGTTCAAGGTGGGCCCCAGAACACAGCACACAGGCAAATCCTCAAGGTGAGGGGCTTCAATGCATATTCTTCTTTGATCACTTTTCTGGCTAGTCATGCCCCTCCTGCTTGCTTCTGTCTGCCTCATCATCCACTCAAATGCTTTTGGGAGCGGGACAAAGGTACTGTCCCTGTCTGAGTGGCAATGGGGAGGAGAGTAAAATGAGGCTGAAACAGCAGGGGAATAAGAGAATGTAGAACAGGTATCCTTGTTGCATGACCATCTGCAGGTGGACAGTATAGTCTAGGAGACACAAATCTGACAAAACAAGTTGAATATGCAGGACCCAAATAGAAGGAGCATTAAAAGTGATGTCAGAAAACAGGAAAAACAAATAAAAACACCAAGAACCCCATGATATTATTATTTACTTTTGACATACAGGATTTTCTGATCTTGTTATTTTCTCAAAAGTTTCCACTCGCATTCCAATTCCTTTTGGAGGATCAGATGCTATTGAGGATCCAACTCTATCCATGTAAAATATAAGTAACAACACTTTGCAGGTAGAAGTTTTCTGCCCTTGATGAAATTACTTATAAAAGACTGACTTTTACTCCAATTACCATAAAAGACTTGGGAGGATCCATAAGTAATTAATTCAAAAGAGTGCATTGCAATAAGCTGTTTATAATAAAAACATGTTTGTTCCAAATAACACAGAACACACAGTATAAACAGGCATTATTTTCATAATAGTAACAACCTTTGAATGGAGTTGACTTTTCCATTAACATGAAAATATTTCATGTTACCTCCCTCAAAGAAAATTGCACTGAAATTCTTTTCCTCAAACTGAAGATGTTTCTGATCTAGTTTTAGTAATTAATAGAATAGCAGGTAGGTCTCTCAATCAGTTGTACAAATACTCAATTACTTTAATATGATTTTAAAACATTTAAAGACCTTATTCCATACAGACGTATATCTAGTAACAGGCAGATGACTAGGCCAAATATCCATTTACTAAGCTATTTAAGGATATTAAAAGGAATATAATCTTAGACTGAATAACCCACATCTCAAACACATACTTTAATGTAGTAGCTCAGATGTATCCCAGTCTTAGTCTATGGGGATAATGATTCAACACTATTTTTACCTTCATTTCACAAATTTCTTTTCCCTTCATCTATTTTCATGCCATTTCAGAAAGAATGTTCTATTCCAAGGATTTAATTTTTCACATGACTAAGAAGGAGAACTAATTTACCCAACTGGGGTATAGAAAAACTGCCAGAAACTACACAGTTTCCTTGTTTTCTGAGTTAATTCAGAGAATAATCTCTTCCTAGGTCAACAAAGTCAGATGGGGCTGACTTAGCGTTCTTGAGGAGACCACCATTAAGCTGAGACACTATCTTGAAGAATGGGACTTCTTTTGTATCTACATATTTTATATATGTGTACATTCTTATGAAACATATTTTCACATTATTCATGTATTTTAGCATTAAAACTATAACCAGAAAACTTACAATTTTCATAAGTGATAACCAAAATGTTTTAGCTGTAAACACAAACAATAAACTTCAGGTGACATCAGTTACATTTCCAGATCATACAAAAATTATTGAAGGAAGGATGGGCTATCTTACCAAGTGCAAACAGTGACTGTCTGGCTTCTTTATCTTGACCCATCTCTCTTCACCTTTTCCCCTGGTTTGTGGCAATGTGCTGAACCTGAATACTTCCAGGTTGTAGATGCTGTCCCTTCACCCTCCTTTTTTTTTTTTTTTCCATTTGGGGCAAGGTGAATTTGTGTGTAGGGAAAAAGGATGAAACTCTCTTTTCTTTCTACCCTGGATTCAGAAGGCATTGTATTCTGCACTCCACCCTTATCAACCTATTCTGGCCCCTGAAGCCTTTTGATTGATGCCAGAGCCAATTTCTCTCTCCTCATGCATTATTGGGGTTTCACTTATCCTTCAGCCTGTCTTTAATGGAGATTGATGGCAAACACAGGAAAACTGGAAAACAGGACTCCTATCTTGTTTCTATGAAGGACAGGCTTTCACACATTCTTTCCTTATCCTCCCCACATGTCCCATTCCTCAACTGGGCCAGGACTTCATGTTTAAACTAGGACCCCACTTTTTCTTTTTTCCTTGATCCAGAACCTCCTAACTTTATTAGTGAGGATGGACAGATACCCCCCAAACATTCCTCATGAGATCTGGACTAGGGTTATTCTGACACCCTGGGACATCAGAGTGCCTAGGAGGGCTGTATGTGCTAGCCTTCTTCAGATCCATCTAAGGGACCTAAAGTCATACTCACGCTGGTGACAATACCCCATTAAACATGAAGCTCACTTGGGGTTAAAATCCCTCATCACTAAGTTTTTACAATATGACTTACTGGTTTTTCTGCCAGTCTCCCTGTAACACCCCATACTCCCTGTTCTTAAACCAAATGGAGAATTTCACATGGTTCAAGACATGAGGATTGTGAATGAAGCCATTGTCCCTATTCATCATATTGTTCCAAATCCTTATACTATTTTAGCCCAGAAGACACCTGCTGGTTTAGTACTATAGATCTTAAAGATGCCTTCTTTTGTATACCACTTCACGAAGACTCCTAATATATCTTTGTTTTTGAGTGCGCAGAGCCTTGAGAGCGAAATCCTTGGCAGCTTCTCTGGACAGTCCTCTGGCAAGGTTTCCATGATAGTCTCTTTGGACAGGCTCTAGGCAAAGACCTCAGGGAACTAGTGCTCAGTTCCAACACTATTGTCCAATATGTTGTTGATATCCTTATCTGTAGCCCCTCTTGTGAAACAACCATTGAGGCTGCTATATCTACCCTGAATTTTTTAGGTCAGAGGGGCTACAAAATCTCTCTGCCAGAAGCCCATATCTCATTTCAGTTCAGCAAAGTACGTGGGTCACTTCCTAAACCCCACCTCCCATTCTCTGGCAACGGAAAGAAAACAGCAACTTTGTCCTATCCTACCCCTGCCTCTAAATGCCAGCTCCTCATTTTTCTGGGTCTAGCAGGGTTTTGTGGGATTTGGATTCCCAACTTTGGCCTCCTCACTAAACCTCTTTACAAAGTCACACAGGGCCCTGACACTTTACCCCTGGAAAGGGACCTGAACAACATAAGGCATTTAAAACGTTAAAGACTAAATTGACCTCTGCTCAGGTACTAACCTGATGGGACTTCGGGAAAGCTTTCTGAATGTATATACAAAACAAGGTCAGGCCTTGGCTGTGCTTATTCAAACCCTCTGGCCTGATGCCCTGTAGTCTACTTTTCTAAACAGCTACATACAAAGGCCTCAGGCTGGCCTACCTGTCTCCCTACTGTACCAGCCACTGCCCTCCTGGTGGGGAAAGCTGCTAAGTTCACCATAGGGCAACCCGTGACTGTCCTGACTCCCCACCATGTCCAGAGCATTTTGGAAGTAAGAGGGCACCAATGGCTAGCCAGTGGTTGTCTGACCAAGTATCAGGCTCTCCTCCTTAATACCACTGATTTAACCTTATGTGTGTGCTCCACCCTGAACCCTGCTACCCTGCTCCCTTCCACTGGAGATTCTGAGAATCCCTTGCATGACTGTGGGCAGACAGTTGAGGAGGTTCACTCCAGTCGCTCTGACCTCACAGATGTTCCCTTCGAAAACCCCAATGACAAAGGTTCCAGTTTTATAGAGCAGGGAATTAGGAGAGCAGGCTATGCAATAGTCAACCTCCATAGCACCTTTGAATCAAGTCTCCTGCCAGCTGGAACTTCAGTACAAAAAGCTGAGTTAATAGCACTCATTAGCGCTTTAGAACTGGAGAGAGAAAAGAAAATCAACATTTACACTGACTCCAAATATGCCTTCCACATCCTTCATGTCCATGGGGCAATATGGAAGTGAGTGGAATATAGCCCTTGTGACGACTTCATACAGTAGGGATATAGAAATTATCTTTGAAGTGAAAGGAGTGGATTTCTTTTAGGAACAAAAACAGACTTGGAGTTTAACCTTGCAGGGACTTGGTCACCTGACTTCTAGAAATCTAGGGCCTAAGGGTAGTAAGGACCCTTCCCTTTTTTTTCTTAGTGCTATCTCAGCCCTAGAGTTTTACCAAATAAGGACTCAAACTATGGAACCCAACCCTCTCCTCTATTGTAACATCACTGCCACATCAGCACTAAGTTTGCCGAAGGAGTTGCCCCCCCTTCCCCTCTTTACCTTAGGTATAGTACTGCCACTTCAGCAGTTAGTTAGTTACTAAATAAGGGAATATATGTTTGATTGGCTGTGTTTAACTTCCAGGTCCTTTGTCTAGCTTTTTGGGCCTAGATTGTAAGCCTGCCTTCCAGCCAGTGGAGAGGAGGGATAGTGGAGGGTGGGCTTCTTTTGCATTAAAACAAAATGATGCTCTGTTTTCTGTAAACTGGCCTCCTTCCACTAGTCTGTCCTGGTGGAGGTGACTGCCCCTTTCTCATGAGAACTGAATAAATACTTTCTGTTCTTACCTCAAGACACCTCTTTATTTTATAAATATTTAGGTAAAGGTCTTATACCCCACACAGAAGGAAAAAGGTTGGTTCCTAGCCACAAAAAAACTCCCCCATAAGACATGGTCCTGAAATCTTAAGTCTCCTCCAAGCTCCAAGTACAGACTCCCAAAGAAGTAGCAGTTATGCGTTGTAGGGGACATCAAAAAAGGGACTCAGATCAGGCTACAGGAAACCAACTAGCAGATATTATGGCCAAAGTTGCAGCACGAGCCCACTCTTTAACTACACCCGTAATTCCCTAGATCTTACCCTCCTTTGGCCTTCAATATACCCCCGAAGAAAGACAAAACAGTATTCTATTAGAGGATATGAACTGTTGCCTACAAAATCATTTAAAATTCCCACAGGCCAACTAATTATTCCTGAGTCTGGCATGTGGAAACTCCTTCAGGGACTTCATTAGGCTACCCATCTGGCAAAACATGCCCTCCACAATTGTGAAACCCCTTTTCTTGGGACCCAGACTGCTGGATACCATAGGGCAAGTCTGCAGAGCATGTCCTATCTGCATTAAAGTCAACCCTGAGTGTGCTGTTAGGCCCCCTCCTTTTCTCAACTCCGTCCAGCACCAGGGCACTTTTCCTGGGGAGCACTGGCAGATAGATTTCACACATGTATCACCTTGTAGAGGATTCAAACTTCTAGTAATTATTACACTTTCACCAGTTGAGTAGAGGGCTTCTCTTGCCTCTCTGAAAAAACTGTGGAAGTAAGCTGCTTCTTAAGGAAATTATTCCCAGATTCAGACTGCCCCACTCCTTGCAGACTGATAATGGACCACCTTTTACTTTCCAAATTACCTAGAAGGCTGCCAAGGCCCTCTGCATAACGTACAACCTCCATTCTGCCTGGTACTCCTAGTCTTCAGGCAAAGTTGAAAAAATAAACAGTACCCTGAAGAGAACCTGGACTAAATTGACTTTGGAGGTTCACCAAGATTGAGTGTGACTCCTCCTGGTGGCCCTACTCCAGGACTGGATGGTCCCCAGGGCCCATATTAAACTCAGCCCCTTTAAACTAATGTTTGGTAGGCCTTTTCTAACCACCAATATCCTTTCAGATACAGAGCACTAGCTCTTAACCAAGTACTTCCTGGCCCTAGTGCAAACACAAAAGGCTTTGTCTGATTATGCTAATTCATACCTCCCCATTCCTAGCAAATCAGTACTTAACAGTTACCCCAGGAGACATGGTCTATCTTAAATCCGGGAAATCACAAGGAAATCACAATCACTGACACCTTGGAAGGAAAAGTGGAAGGGGCCATATAAGGTCATCCTAACTACTCCTACCGCTGTTAAGCTTGAAGGCCTTCATAGCTGGACCCATGTTTCTCGAATTAAACCTGTTCCACCTCCCACTACAGGTTCTTCTGAAGATCACACCAAATACTTACATGAGTTGGTGGAGGACCTGAAATTCTTTTTCTAGAAACAACACAAGATGTAAAATTATGAAAGTGGGGGGAACAGTTCCTCTGCATTCTCCTTTTGCTTTTCTCACTTGCCCTGGGTCTATTTTATTTTCTCCAGCTATGCTGTGTTCTAGGCCCCTTTGTTTTTGGTGTGTTTGTCCTCTGTTCTTGAAGAGGACCATGATAAGAAGAGGATGACATGACTTGCAACTGACTTTGAGTGAGGTAGAGCTGTACAAGGTCACCAACCTCACTCTCTCCTCCTGAGTCATCTGGATCTAGTGGTCTGATATTTCTCCAGCTATGTTGTGTTCCAGACCCCTACTTGAATCGCTTCTCCTATCCCTAATCCACTTCTCCCTGATACCCACCCTATGTCTGGGGCTAGGCCTGCTTCCCCAGAACTGGGAGTCTAATGCTTTCATTCAAATTGGGAATTCTATGGGGTGGGACTGAGTATGTGATTATGTGATTGCTGGGTATGTCCCCATCATCCCCAAGACACAAGCTTATTCCCTATAGTTGTCCCCTTATCCCCAGAAAATCCTGCATGGAGTTTATCCTATGACTTTTACTCTAAAGATCTCCCTGTAATTGTAATCACTTGCCTACTTTCAAATCTGACAGTCCAGAACTCATGCTTCTGGGCTGGGGATGAGGAAGAGATCACTATTACTAGCATTTCAACAAATATGGATATAGGAGTCAAGGGCGCAGGCATCACAAAACCTTACTTTCTTCTCTTACAGAACCCTCTCAAGTATCTCCCATTGACCAAAGATACCCTATATCCTTATAATATTACCCAGCCCAGTTATCTCTCTGGTTCCTGCAACATGATAATTCATTCAGGCAATGTGATTGCAATCTAGCTTAAATAAAACTGTAGGCTCCCTTTGTGCTGCTCCAGGAATAGTATTTTTTTGTGGACTAGTCACCCCTAACGTTTCTCAACCCCTTGATGTTGTCCTTAGTTCCTACTTTCTCTCCCTCACCAACCATTTAGACAGTGCACACTTAGTCAGCCAGTTCCCCATCCAGATCTATAATCATACTAGCTCCTATTCTCCTCAGGTTCCCTCAGGTTCCCTCAGGATAAGGAGAAGTTTTGTGGTAAGGGGAGAATTTAGGGCAACTTCAGGTTAGAAAATAAACCAGGGGCTTCACAAAGTCAATCCTTGATATTTTAATTCTTAGGACACTGTTTCTATCCACATCATAAACACTTATGTACCAATGAGATACAGACAGGACAAATTGGAGAGGATCGCAAGAAGGCATCAGTATTAAGGGGCATCAGAAACAAACAAAAATTTTTTGCAAAAGATGAATATTTTTTAAAAATATTTTTTTCTAAATTACATGTAAAAACAATTTATAATTTTTTTATTGTGAGTTCAAAAATCTCTTTCCCTCTGCCTTGAGAAGGCAAGCAATTTGATGGAGATTATACATGTATAGACATGACAAATATTTCCATATTAGTCATGTTGTGAAAGAAAAGACAAAAAAATCCCCAGAGAAGCAAAGAAAGTAAAAAAAAAAAAAAAGTATGCTTTCATCTGCATTAAGACTCCATCAATTCTTCCTATGGAGGTACATGGCATTTTTCATGACAAATAATTTAGGACTGTTTTTGGATCACTTCATTGCTGAGAATAGCTGAGTCATTCAATAGTTGATCATCATATAATAGCACTTCTAGACTTTTCTTGTGATTCTGCTCACTTTCCTTTTATCAGTTCATGTGAGTCTTCCCAGGATTTTTGGAAACCATCTTGCTCATCGTTTCTTATAGCACAATAGTATATTATTATTATATATTATTATCATATTTATATATCACAACTTGTTCAGCCATTCCCCAGTTGATGAACATCCTCTCAATTTCTAATTCTTTGCCACCATAAAAAGAGCTGCTAAAAATATTTTTGTGCATATAGATCCTTTTAATTTTTAAGATCTTTTTGGGAAACAAGCCTAATAGTGGTAGTACTGTTAGGTCAAAGGTTATGCACAGTTTTACAGTCTTTTGGCATATTTCCCAAATTGCTCTTGAGATTGATCAGTTCACAATTCCATTAACAGTGCATTAGTCACCCAATTTTCCCATATCCCCTCCAACATCAGTCATTTTATTTTTCTGTCATATTACCTCAGTTGTTTTGAATTGCATTTCTCTAATCAATAGAAATTTTGAGCATTTTCTTTCCTATGATTATAGATGCCTTTGATTTCTTTGACTGAAAACTGCCTGTATATAAATTATATGTTGAAAAATTAAGGCTTTATCTGAGAAACTTGCTGTAAAAATGTTTTCACAGGCATGATTACTGTGAAACATGCTTGCTGTTATTTTTCTCCATCCTATTTTTTGTCCTGTTTATCCTTCTCTATTTCTCCTTTCAACATGTCCCTCATGAACAGTGTTTTGCTTCTGACCACTGTCTCCCCCATTTTGCCCTCTCTTCTGTCAACCTTCCCATGCCCCTTTTCTTTTATTCTCCTCCCCTCCTATTTCCCTATAGGGAAAAACAGACTTGTATACCCAATTGAGAATGCATCTTATTCTCTCTGAGCCAACTCCTTTGACAGTAAGGTTCTGCCAAACCCCCATCATCCACTCCACTGTAAGGGTTATTGAGCCTTATATTAGAAAACTCAGATTTTTCTATTCAGCTCTGATATTTTCATCCCAAATGTGTTAAAATCCTCAATTTCATAACATGTCCATTTTTCCCCTTGAAGGAGTAGAACTGGTTTTTCTGGGTAGGTGATTCTTGGTTGTAATCCTAGCTCCTTTGCCCTTCAGAATATTATATCCCAAACCCTCTAGGGCAGCTAGGTGGTACAGTGGATAGAGCACCAGTGCAGGAGTCTGAAGGACCTGAGATCAAATCTCACCTCAGACACAAGACATTCATTAGCTGTGCGACCTTGGACAAATCACTTAACCCAACTGCCTCATCCTACATCATCTCCAGTCATTCTGATGAATATCTGGTCACGGGATTCAGATGGCTCTGGAGGAGAAGTGAGGCTGGTAACCCGCACAGCCCTCCCTCATTCAAAACAAAGTTAAGTGCAAGTCATGTCATTATTTCTCTGATGGCATGGTATTCTTCAGCAACGAAGGATGAACACACACATCCCAAACCCTCAATTCTTTAATGTAGAAGCTGCTAAATCTTGTGCTGTGATGACTATGGCTCCATGACATTTGAATAGTTTTTTTCTGATGGTTTGCAATATTTTTTCCTTGATTTTTGAGCTCTAGAATTTGGCTATAACATTCCTGTGAGTTTTCATTATGAGATATCTTTAAGGAGATACTTGATGACTTCTTTTAACTTGTTGTTTTTGTTTGTTTTCTTTAGAGTTTATTTATTTTCGGTCTTCAGCATTCACTTCCACAAAATTTAGAATTTCACATTTTCTCCCCATCTCCCTCTTCTAACTGCCCCAGGACAGTATGTAATGTAATTATACTTTCTTCCAATCTGCCCTCCCTTCTATCACCCCACTCCCTTATCCCTTCCTTTCTATTTTCCTGTAGAGCAAGATAGATTTCTACACTCCACTGCCTATATATATTATTTACTAGCTATATGTAAAAACAATTATTAACATTCATTTTTAAAGCTTTCAATTCCCCATTCTCTCCCTTCTCCCTTCCCCATCCATCTTCATTGAGAAGGCAAGCAATTTGACATAGGTTATACATGTGCATTCATGCAAAACACTTTCATAACAGTCATGTTGTGAAAGATTAGCTACAGTTCCCTCTGTCCTGTCCCACCCTCTATTTATTTTATTCTCTCCTGTGACCTGTCCCTCATCCTAAGTGTTTGCTTCTGATTACCCCTTGTCCTAATCAGCTGTCCCTCCTATTATTCCCCCTCTCTTATCCTCTTTCCCCCCTTTTCCTCTAGGATAAAGTAAATCTCCATACCCAAATGTGTGTGTTCCCCACTGAAGCCAAATTTGGCGAACAGAGGGCTTACAAATACATACATATATACACATGTGCACATACGTATATTCACTTCAACTATGCTAATACTGAGAAAGGTCTCATGAGTTACAAATATCATCTTTCCATGGAAGAATATAACCTTTAATGTAAAGTTCAACTTTAATATGCCTCTTATGGTTTCTCTTCCTTGTTTACCTTTACATGCTTCTCTTGGTTCTTGCATTTGAAAGTCATATTTTCTATTCACCTCTGGTCCTTTCCACAAGAATGCTTGGAAGTCCTCTATTTTACTGAAGTTCCATTTTTCCCCCCTGACGTATGTGTAGTGGTAAGTTAAATAGGAAGATATTTCCCATCCATTAGTAGGCCCATGTGATCTTCCTGGGCCACATGAAAGTCTGAGTCACATAGAGCTTGTGATGGGAGGAGTTTGCTGCACCAGTGGAGCAGGAAAAGTGGAACAGAAAGAGGCAGAACTGAGGAGAAATTGGTGAGAGAGTAGTTAGAACTGAAGGAAGAAGGCATGCCTGCAGCTGACTGTGAATGAGAGAAGAACATTTGTTTAAGAGAGCTTGTTTATGATTTGTTTAATGGGGTTGGTTTGTGGGAAGCCTAGCAGGGGAATGGCTTTAGGGTCATATTGTCCCTCTGCATTGTTACTGTGTATAGATTTTTGGTGCTGTGATGGATTTCACTTTCTAGTGTTTGATTAAATGTTTTGGTTCTGTCTTCCACATGGAGAGTCTGTTGCATTTTGAAATTCAGAATTGCGACAGGATATTCATGGCCACCACAGGAGCTGCAAATATTGCACTGGCACTACTGTATGTATGCTATTCAGTTTTGCTGGGTAGGCGATTCTTGGTTCTAAACCCTATGTCCTTTGACCTCTATTCCAAGGCCTCTGATCCCTTAGAGTGGAAGCTGCTGGTTCTTGTTTTATCCTGATTGTGTTTCCACATTACTTTTTGTTTTCTGGTTGCTTATAATATTTTCTCCTTCACCTGGGAACTCTGGGTTTTGGCATAATATTCTTAGGAGTTTTCCTTTGGGGATCTCTTTCAGTAGATAACCAGTAGAATCTTTCTACTTCTATTTTTCCCTGTGCTTCTAGAATATCAGGCAGTTTCCCTTGATAATTTCTTGTAATATGATGTCTAGGCTCTTTTATTGATCATAGTTTTCAGCTAGTTCAATAATTTTTGAATTACCTCTCCTGAATCTATTTTCCAAGTCAGTTGTTTTTCTAATGAGATACCTCACATTGTCTTCTGTTTTTTTTTTCATTGTTTTGGTTTTGTTTTATAATTTTTTGATCCGCTCCATTCTAATTTTTAAGGAATCATTTTCTTCAATAAGCTTTTGGACCTCTTTTTCCCATTTAGCCAGTTCTGCTTTTTTAGGCATTCTTCTCATTGGCTTTTTGGACCTCTCTTGCCATTTGGATTAGTCTAATTTTAAAGCTCTTATTTTCTTCAGTATTTTTTTGGGTTTCCTTTAGCAAACTGTTGACTCATTTTTCATGATTTTCTTGTATCACTCTCATTTTCCCAATTTTTCCTCTACTTCTCTTACTTAATTTTCAAAATCCCTTTTGAGCTCTTACATGGCCTGAGACAAATTCATATTTTCTTGGAGGTTTTGGATTTCAGGAGCTTTTTCTTTGTTGGGTTCTTCTGGTTGTATATTTTGATCTTCCTTGTCACCAATGAATAGCTCTTCCCCAAGAAAGTAAGAAACTATGGTGTGTTTCTCCCCTCCCCCCTATTTGATCATTTCCCTAGCCAATTACTTGGCTTCTGAGCTCTTTGTTAAGTATAAGACATCAGAGGCAGCCTCTGCTTCAGCAGTGGCTGCCACAACCCTGGGCCTGGGGCCAGGGCTGAGGCCAGACCATGGTCCCCTCTCAGTCTGGTGAGAGACCCTTACCACTGACCTTTGAGCCTGTTTTTGACATATATGGTTTGAGAAGTTTGGAAACCACAGTAGCTGCCAGTGATTCAGACCCCTAACACCTGTTCCAGCTCAGTCTATACCAGCATGGCCCACACCAAGCTATGCTCTGCTCCTAATGCAGTGGAATAGACCCTTACTGCCAATCTTCTGGATTGTCTTGCACTACAAATTTGCTTCAGAATGTCATTTTCTGATTTCTGCTGCTCTGGAATTTTTTAGAGTCATTTTAACAGGTTTTTTGAATGATTTGGAGGGAGAGCTCTAATAGGTCCCTGCTTCTATGCATACCATCTTAGTTCTGCCTACCAATTCTTTTAATTTCTATTTAACTCTATGGTTCTAGGATATCAGGACAGTTTTCCTTGACAAGTCATTTTAGATATTATGTCTAGGCTCTTTTGTTCACAGCTTCAGGTAATCCAACAATAATAATCTATTTTACAAGTCAGTTGCTTTGCCAATGAGAAATGTTGCATTTTATTCTATTTTGATTTTATTTCTTGATGTCTTATGGTATCATTAACTTCCACTGGCCAATTCTAATTTTTAAGAAATTATTGTCTTCAGTGAGCTTTTGCACTTTCTTTTTCCATTTTGCCAATCTCCTTTTTAAGTAATTCTCTCCAGCGAATTTTTGTACAACTTTTTCATTTGGTAAATTCTGCTTTTTAAAGAGTTATTCTCTTCAGTGAATTTGTATGCCTCATTTTACCATTTGGTCTATGTTTTTATAAGATTTAAGTTACATCATTATTTTTGTGCTTCCTTTATCAAGTTCTTGATTCATGGGGGCGGAGCCAAGATGGCGGAGTGAAAGCAACGACTCACCTAAGCTCCTGGACGAATTCCTCTGGGTATCTCTGAGGGGAGAATCTGACCAGGCTTAGGGGGTGCGGAGTCCAGTGGGTGACGGACTTTGACGGATCCGGAGCCCAGGTTGGACTGGGGGGTCCACGGGAGCGGTCTGTGCCGCGGGGGTGAGCCCCCAGCGCACAGTACAGCATGGTCTGCGCAGCGGGGCGGAAGGGACCTGAGAGCCCTGAGGGCGGCGGGCGGAGCCAGCAGAGCGGGAGACCAGCCGGACCCAGCCGGTGAGAGCTGCTGGGCCCCAGATATCAGCGCAGCAGCCCTTGAAACCTTAAGCCTGAAGACTAAACTTCGGTAAGTCACCTACTTGAAATTCCGGAAGCTAGGATGGTGGAGTGATCAGTAAATGCTCTCTCCTCCCCCCTGATGACTGTGAAAGAACCATAAAATATTCCCCCAGAAAAATCCTGGATCAGCGGGAACAGCAGAGGGGGGCAAGTGGTCTCATAACACCAGAGGCTAGGAGAACAGCAAAGGGGGATTCTTCCTACTGTGGCAGAGGCGATCCAGAAGGACAGAGGTCCCAGGGCAGAGAAAATTCGCACTGAGACCCAGGCAAGCCTCAGCGCCAGGAGACAAGCCCCAGGAGGGGTGGGAACACGCATTAGCATCTAGGCGTGCCTCAGCCCTCCAGGGGAAAAGGCAAGACAATAGGGAAGCTGGGATCACCA
>CM052679.1:106920088-106941261 GCA_028533205.1 Lagorchestes hirsutus | reverse complement strand
GATGATAGAAGAGAGAGCAGATTGGTGATAGGGGCAATTAGAATGCTCGGTGTTTTGGGGTGGGGGGAGGGGACAAAAGGGGAGAAAATGTGGAACCCAAAATTTTTTGAAAATAAATATTAAAAGTTAAATAAATAAATAATTTTTTTAAAAAAAGAATATTGAAACAATGCAATGTTTTATGTTGCTTATGTGTTTGGTAAATTGACTTCACCTGTTTCCTGTTTCACTGTTTTTATTTCTGGTTGACCATATTTTTTAGCTATTGCCTGTTCAATTTGTAAGACATCTTCAGGGTTTTGATTACAACTGAAACTACTTATAGACCTGCCATAGTAGAAACAGTA
The DNA here is from genome assembly GCA_028533205.1 of Lagorchestes hirsutus. NCBI lineage: Eukaryota > Metazoa > Chordata > Mammalia > Diprotodontia > Macropodidae > Lagorchestes > Lagorchestes hirsutus. Next base: position 106,940,914 of record CM052679.1, on the reverse strand, counting down.
TTTGCAGTCCTGATGTTTTTGTTTCCCTGAAACTTAAGTTTAATCCTGGATCACTTAAGCTATTCAGAGCTCAGTGCCATCTTTATATTTTAAAGTATCACAACTCATCTACTATTGTTCATTTGTTTCAGTTGTGTCTGACTTTCTGTGACACAATTTAGGGTTTTTTTGGCAAAGATACTGCAATAGGTTGCCATTTTCTTCTCCAGATCATTTTAGAGATGAGGAAACTGAAGCAAAATGAGTTTGAGTGCCTTGCCCCAGTTTTGCCAAGGTAGTAAGTGAGGCCAAATTTGAACTCAAGAAGATCATCTTCGTAGTTCCAAGCCTATTCATCTGTCTTATGCTCCAACTCACCTATCAAAGCTATTTTCTGAAGTCTATGATGTTTTTGTTTTTTGGATAAATTGTATTTATATATACATTTTTGTGAACTACATCATGTTTCAGTTTATGCTTTTGGGGCATATATTGTTTTAACTAAAAATTAAAACTCTTGAAAGTTTTTCTATGCTAAATAACTTCCTTTCATGGAAGAGGAAAGAAGTTAGTCTGAAAAGAACAGGAAAATTGAGAGAGTAAACATGAATTATTCCCCTCTAACTACATTTAATCAACCAAATTCATGACTAAATGAAAAAGGGTTGGTCAAGATTTGAGAGAATTCAGCAGGTGAACACTTCTTTTATAAGAAAGGATCAACCTGTTCTTGTGTCACTCCTACTGTCTTTAAAATTACTTTGTACAACTACCAAAACTTGTTGGATAGAGCCAGAAAACAATAACAAAATTCATCTGGAAGAGCAAAAGGTCCATAATATCAAAGAGATTAATGAAAGGAAATACATAATAAAGTAGTCTAGCCATACTAGATATGAAGTGGTCTTATGAGCAATCATCAAAACTGTTTGGTACTGACTAAGAAATAGAGAGGTGGAAGAGTGGAAGAGGTTAGGTACACAAGACACATTAATCAATGACTATAGCCATTTGATGAACCCAAAGACACCAACTTCTGGGATAATAACATATTATTTGACAAAAACTGTTGGGAAAACTGGAAAATACTATGGCAGAAACTAGGCATTGATCAGCAACTTTACTAAAATAAAGTCAAAATGGGAACACAATTTAGATGTAAAGTTTGATTACTATAAGCAAACTAGGAGAGCATGGAATAATTTACCTGTCAGATCTATGAAGAAGTGAAGAATTTATGATAAGAGAGAGAGAACACTATGAAATAAAAAAATATGGCTGACTTTGATTATATTACACTGAAAAGTTTTTGCACAAAGCCAATGTAACCAAGATCAGAAGGGAAACAGAAAGTTGAGGAAGGAATTTTTTACAACCAGTGTCTCTAATAAAGACCTCATTTCTAAACTATATAGAAAACTGAGTCAAATTTATAAGATTGCAAGTCATTGTCCAGTTGATAATTGGTCAAAGGATATGAACAGGCTGTTTTCAGAGGAAGAAATTAAAACTATTTTTAGTCATATAAAAATGCTCTAAATCACTACTGATTAGAGAAATGCAAATGAAAACAACTCTGTGGTACCATATGACACCTATCAGATTGGTCAAAATGAAAAAAAAAAACAACAGGAAAATGTTGGGGATGAGGTGGGAAAATTGAAACACTAATGCGTTGTTGATGTCTTTGTGAACTGGTCTGGAGAGCAATTTGTTACTATGCCAAAAGGGTTATAAAGCTGTGGTTACCCATTGACTGACTTACAGGTCTGTATCCCAAAGAGATCATAAAAATGGGAGAAGGACATGCATGCACAAAAATATTTATAACAACTCTTTTTGTTGTAGCCAAGAATTGGAAATAGAGGGCATGCCCATCAGTGGCTGAACAAGTTGTGGTATATCAATGTAATGGAATGCTATTGTGCTATAAGAAATGATGAACAGGAAGACCAGAAAATTCTGGAAATATAATATGAACTGATGCTAAATAAAGTAAGCAGAACCAGAAGAACATTGTACACATTAATAACTATATTGTTTGATGACCAACTTTGATAGACTTCTTAGCAATGCTAAGATTTAAGACAACTGCAAAAGACTCATGAGGGAAAATGCAGTACATATCTGGAAAAAGAACTATGGGGTCTGAATGCAGAATACATTTTCATTTGTGCTTTCTCTCTCCTTTCTCTCTCTCTCTTTCTCTCTCTCTCTCTCTTTCTCTCTCTCTCTCTCTCTCTCTCTCTCTCTCTCTCTCTCTCTCTCTCTCTCTCTCTCTCTCTCTCTCTGTCTCATTCTTCTTTCTCTTGATTTTTCCCATTGGTTCTAACTCTTCTCTAAAACGATTAATGTGAAAATTAAAAAAAAATAAAGTTAAAAGGTCTTTTAAAAACAAGCAGTAGACTGAGGAATTTTTTTTTATTGTATAAAGAATCAACAAAATTTACTTTGTGCAAGATACTTCTGGATACTGGAACAACAAAGATCAAAGTGCATTTCTTTTTTTTTTCTTCAAGGCTCTTAGGTTATAGTTGAGCAATAGGACATGCATAACATCAAATGAAAAAACCATTGAGCAAGGAGCAAATACAAATAGCCGAGGGGGACCAGGTTGAGGTGGAGTCCTCTTAAGACAGGTGACACCAGAGCTCTAAGTCTTGAAGAACGGTAAGGATTTTGAGAATAGGCAATCTAAGTGAATTTAAATATGAAATTCTTGAATTTAGAGACAAGATATTTAGAATATCCATTAATTCAACAAACAGTAAGCACTTATTCTATGTAAGGCATTGTGCTTTTCGTTGGTTGGGCAACTTGTGTCAATATAAGGAGGTTTGAAGTGTCAGTATAAGATTTAATATTGGTCTACCACTTGTGAAATCATTTCCCACTCACATATTTTTAGACCTAGACTAGTAAAAGTGAAGGGACAAGATGACCTCTCTCAGTTGCTAATAAGAGACTAAATTTTTCCCATGGCTAAGGTTTTTTTTTTATAGATCTAGAATACTTTGAAATCCTATTTCCCTGAAGCATATAATTAAACCTATTTAGTTTTCCCTAAGGTCAATAATTGCCTGTAAATGACTGGCCTAGAGAAAATGTGTATGGTGACCAATAATACTAGTAAAACCTAGGATCATAAACTATTTTGCTAAATCTCTCAGGATTTAAATGAGCACAAATCGGGCATGAAATAAATTGTAAATACACTTTAATATTGTTATCTTTCTTAGTTTTCATTAAATAAGTGATTTTGTAATGGAAGTGAAAATACTTCCTATTAGATCTGTTAGGGATTTTATAAAAGGAAATAGATCCCTAGAATAAATGACAGAAAACAGGGAAGAAGTAAATACATTGTATATTTTACATTTTACTTTGTATTTAGTCAACTGCCTCAAGTATCTTGGTTATCTCAAGAGTAAATTTCTAACTTTCCAGGTAACAGACTTTTGAGAAATTCGGAAATATACTTAAAAATTCTTATGTTCTCCAACAGCACTAATTTCATTTGATCTTAAAGTACTAGCAGATAGAATAAGCCTACTCAAAGATGATACCATAATCAATCATTAGGGTATTAAAACCTTTATCTCACAGCTTTTGACTGTTATGAAGAAGACCCCAGACTCAATTCTAAAAACTGGTGCCTCAAAATTTCTTCATTGGAAAGGTTGAAGTGCATTCTCCTTTGATCTCTAGAAGCTGGCACAACTCCATAAGAGAGAGTGCAAAATTCATAAGTGAGAGAAGGTTTTATAGGGTTAATAATTCTAACTCCTCCCTTCTGGATCAGGATGGATCTTAATCCTCTTTTATTATAATCTTCCTTATACATCCTCATGTTTCCCCTTCACATGTACTCCTTTCCTTGTCATGTGTCATGTATTCCTCTAATGAGGCTCTGATTTTGTGTTATATGCATGAGGTTAATTAAGCATACGATATAGTAAGAGAATAACTGAACATTCATGACTCCAAACTGGTTTGGTCTAGTTTGTCTAGGGCTCTGCATTTATGGTTCTTGAATCTCTTCACTTTGCTGCTGATCAGTTGATGATTTTTATCTTATATAAACAACTTCTGCTTCCCCCAAGAAATAGGGTTAGATGATTTTAACAGTGTGGAAACTTAACTGTTTTATATCTCTCACAATTACTGTGAGAAACAAGCCCCCAACTGTGAGAAATGTGCTCACCCTAAACAAAGAACAATACTTGTTCTGGAATCAGTAAAGCTTTTATTAATCTTTAAGTTCATTTCCCCTGAATCAACAGGTAACTCCTAGGGTTGTGCTAGAATTATTCAGACCAATGTAAGCCTTCTTACACTGTTCAATTTGAATTGAATTTGAATCTTCAATCTCACAGCCTATTGGCTAAATGAGACCTCTTGATCACCTCACTTCATGTTCTCCTCTCTGATAGGCGTCCCTCAAGCAGCTTCTCAAGCTCGAACACAAGTTTCTGACCTTTTACCTGACTATGCTAGGTCGAAACTCTGATTAGCTGTTAATCACTTAAGGGTAGGAGGAGTGTGGAAACAGAATTCCTTCTTTTGGTTCCCACATAAATGTTGACACAAAAAAAATTCTAGAGAGGTAACCAATTTCTAGCACTTAAAAAACTGTTATCAGGTATTGTCAACTTTGTTATCAATTTTCAGAGAAGTAAAATAACCAAAAAAATTACACAAGATCTTGATATAAGGGGAAACACTGATATAAATATGAGATGCTCTGGACATCAATCCCAACTTTACATTTCCGTGAATTAGTTTGGTCTATATGATTTTCAGCTCAGTGTGTGGTTCTAATACTAAATATTTTCTGTATTTTAGGCTAATAAAGTTAACAAGTATGTATAAGACACTGGTAGTCACTGGGAAAATAAAGGGTGTCACTGCCTTCAAAGCATATATTACCTTGAGGAGGGAATAATTTATTTATAAATACAAAATTTACAAGATTTATAAATACAAAAGGACTTCTCCTGTACTAGCAACTTAAGGAATTAGGAAAGAGTTAACTTAGCTGAGCCCTAAGTGTTGGTAGCAATTCTAAGGCAAAGATTCAAAGCAAGAGAGAGTCCTTTGCAAAGTCCTAGTTGCAGGATATGATCTATAAAGTTTAGAAAACAGCTAGTAAGCCAGTTTCACTAAACAATGTATGGAGAGGACTAATATGAAATGTGTGGGAAAGTAAGTAAGAATATAGAAGGCTTACATACCAGAGTCGGGAATTTCTATTTTACCTTAGACGATTTTTGTTGTTGAGACATTTCTGTCATGTGTTAGTTTTTGTTATCCTGTGTTGGGGTTTTCTTGCCAAAAATACTGGAGTGGTGTGCCATTTCCCTTTCCAGCTCATTTTTCTGATGAGAAACTGGGGCAAACAGGGTTAACTGACTTGCCCCAGGTGACTCTTCTAATAAGTGCTTGAGGCCAGATTTCAGCTCTGCAAAGCCAGTCTTCCTAATTCCAAGCCCAGTGCTCGGTCCACTTAGCAGCCTAGTTGTCCATTTACATACAATAGAAGGCCACTGAAAATTCTTAAGTTAGGGATTAGTTTGAAGGACTTGAAGAAAAAAAGGTTTTGGAAATGCCTCTGATTAGAGTGTAATAGAGAATAGTAAAATAATAATAATATTTAATTGGTAATAGATAACACATTTTTAATGAACTCAGTTGGCATTGTATTTTTTTTTCAAAAGCTTTAAGCAGTACAGGAATAGGAGTGAGAAAAAAAGAAAGATAGTTACTTAACGCTAGGCTTTGGAAAAGAAACTTTGAATAGGATAAGAACTCAAATGATTGCAGGGGTAGAGATGATGGTGAATGGTTGAATTGGTAAACCATATATATACACACATATATATACACACTCAGTAATGAAACCTAAAATGTAATCACACTGCTATTACCATTCTCACAGTGCAAGAGACTCAGTAATGGAGTGATAGAATGTCTCAGGTGTGAGGATGAAGCTTGAAAAGAGACTGCCTTGGTCTTACTGTAGTTTTTTTTTTTTTTAATCTAAATTTAGAAGCAAAATGAAATGTTTGTTCTTAAATTTTGTGGCTGACAAGGATGAGCACTGCTTAATATGTGATATAACAGGCTAAATTACAGAGGTTCCCAAAATTTATTTGATTTATCACCTGCTTTAAAAAAAAAATTACTTGGCTCCCCCACTTCAATCTACTTTCTTTAATCCTTTTAACATTTTTTTTAAAATATTTTTCTCCCAAAACTACCACTATTAATCCCGTCTCATTCCAGCACCCCTAAGGGCGATAAAGCAACTCATTGTGGAAACCTGTGAGCTATAATGAAGCATCAAATGCAATAGATATACAAATATGCATATAGCACTTAATGTGAATTCCTACTTAGTGTATGAAACAGACAAACAAACAAAAACTTTCCATGTTCCAGGATAGAAGAGTAGGAGGTAGTAACTAGGTAGGAGCTGATGTGAAAAACGACTGGGCAGGGAGAGGGTTAAGTGAATGCAAGCTGTGTATTCAGGAGCGTGATATTCTGACTAACTTCACACACACACACACACACACACACACACATACACACACACACACACACCTCGTGAGATTTCAAGACTCCTTAGTAGAAGCATAGGATGTGGAATTGGGAAAGTTCTAACTGCCAAATTCTACACTGATTGAAACATATCTGAAGTATGAAATTTTGTGTTTCTTACGTTGCTGTAGCCAGAAACAGGAATGATCCATGATAGGGTATATGAAACAATGTTTTTATTAGTATCAGGTAAAAGAACTGAAGAGGTGTGAGAAGTGTGGTTAGAAGACTTGAGGCAACTTTTTAAAAATTATCTTTTCAAAATTTTGAAAAATTGGGTAAAAAGCTGAATTCAGTTAAAAATAAATAGGAAGACTATTGTTGGACTTAATAGAAATTGATCAAGCAGGGACACAGAGTTGAGTGGAAATAGCCCTGAAACTGAACTTTGGTTCAAATCCTAGTCCTGCCACTAAGTACCAGTGTGATCTTGTATAAGTCACTTAACCACTCCTGACCTCAGTTTCCTCATGAGTTTTAGGGTCTATAAGACTTCTCATAAATAACTTCCAATTCACAGTTTATGATCCTAAACCAAGAAGCACTCTCACATACCAAACTAGTTTAATTCTCAGTAGTAGTTGGTAGGGTGAATTAGTTCCCTGTTACCTGATGATGATTTCCATGTATTTAGCTTCTCTGCCTCGTTATCTTAAAAAAAAAATAGCTCTCTCTCTCTCTCTCTCTCTCTCTCTCTCTCTCTCTCTCTCTCTCTCTCTCTCTCTCTCTCTCTCCACACAGGCACACACACAAATTTTCTTCCTCCCCAACAAATTTAGTTAGGTAGATCTTCAGGAATTAAGTAGCATCCACATAGTTAACCTTTTCTTCTTAATACTTCACACCTACTACTGTTTTTCCTCATCCACATTTTTGATTTATTCTTTTTTAGATAGCTATCACACAAAGGGTTTCTTGTGGCCCCTTTTAGTAGTTGTCATGCAATTAAATATAAAAGTTTTTGATCTTCAGTTTTTGGTCTAGAAAGAGACAATTTTCATATGTGTTGTTTATTCTCCATAAGCCAGAAGAATCATACAGGTATTGGAATTTCAGTGAAACTGAGTTCAAAGAAAGGTTTGTTGAAGGAGATTATATAAGGAAGTGCTCCCCCATCCTTCTGACTCAGGATGCCTGTGTCAGCCAAAATTATAGTTTCCATAAAACAAGAGAGTGTCCCCATTATGTCTGGTTTCTTTTAGCCATAAACAATGGAATGTCAGAAAATGTGTCATGATAAGAGAGGGCCATAAAACAATAAGATAAGAGAAACATCACTCTGGCTCAAGGCACCTGGTCTTTACCAGTCATAAGGAGGAGAAAACACCTGGTCAGCTTCAATCAGCCTTGGGACTATGGACATAGGAAGAGAACCTTGGGTTCACTCAGAGAACATTGCAAAGGATTGGTAATAAGGCCTCAAATCATCCTCTCCAATTGACTAATTCCAGTTTTTGGCCTTCTTCAGGTGATGAGGGGCCCAAGCCATCTCACAAATACCAAAATCCCTACCTACAAGAGACTTCCATTGTTATAGCTTGTGCTTATTGATGTTTAAAAATTAGAAAACTGATCGGAGGTAAATAATAATGGTTTTTGAATACGTGTAGAAACACAATGAATATGATAGCTTGGAGTAGGTACCACAGCGTATATAACCATAAACTGGGCTGAAGTTTAAAGTGGTCACTTTGTATAAGAAAACAGGAGGTTCCTTGATGACTATACCTTCAATTTATGATTTTAGTGATAGTGATCAAGGAATAAGAACTATGTAATGTTTCCAGTAGATTTGTTTATTTTTGTATACGATGGCAGACTAAATTTAGAAGTCTGCATCAACAAGCATTGAAGATGGAATGTGTTGAATAAGCCTCTAATTTAGTTCATAACTATTTGTTCTGTCTGGATTTACTTACTCAAGTCTCTCCTGTTGATCTTACATCTGTCTTTTCTTCTTTCTCTGATTTTTCTTCCCGGTTTTTCCTGTACTTCTCTTACTTGATTTTCAAAATCCTTTTTGAGCTCCTCCATGGCCTCCAATGAGTTCATATTATTCTTAGAGCCTTTGGGTGTAGGACTTTGACTTTGTCATCTTCTTTTAGCTGTATGTTTTGATCTTCTTGTCACCAAAGTAAGATTTTGTAGTCTAATTATTCTTCCCTGCTGCTTGTTAATTTTCCCAGCCAATTGCTTGACTTTTAAGTTCTTTGTTAAATGTATATCTCTGCTTCCATTGTGGAGGGTATACTATCCCAAGGTTCAGAGGGTTGTGTAGCTGTTTTCAGAGATCTTTTTAGGGACCTGTGAATTTTCAGTTCTTCCAAGATTATATGATGAAAGGAGAGACAGATGTTTACACATTTTCTCGCCTGTGCTCTGATCTGTGAGTGATCACAAGCATTATTTTTGGCCTTAGAAGTGTGAGGAGGACTCCTACTCTACCACCACTACAAACTCTGCCATGCCAGCCCTTCTCCTCATCCCAGGACTGCAACCCAGATCTAAGCGTGGACAAAGCAAGAGAGTTCTGTCTCAGTGCCACTGAAGAGATCCCTGCAATCCACCTGTGATCATCTACTGGATCCTCCCTGCCTCTTCTGTAGGCCAAGAGTTCTGGAAGTAGCTGCTGTAGCTGTTGCCAAGTCCCTCAGGCTTGGGTCGAACCTTGCTCCTCTATCACCCAGGTCCAACAGGCCTTTCCTATTGACCTTCTAATTTGTTGTTGGTGTTTGTGTATCGAGAAGTTTGGAAACTTCCACACCTGCCAAGATTCAGTCCCCTGAGGTTTCCTGGCTCAGTCTGATGACCTGGCCCACGCTGTGCTGCACTCTTCTCACAGTAGTGTAATAGGCCTTTCCTGTTGACCTTCCAGGTTGTCCTGAGCTGGAAATTTATTTCATTTTGTCATTTTGTGGGTTTTGCTGCTCTAGAATTTGAGTAATTTTTACAAGTGTTTGGAAGGGTTTGGAGGAGAGCTCAAGTAAGTCCATGCTTTTACTCTGTCATCTTGGCTCTATCCCCTCTTTTCTTCTTTATCTGGAAAGAGGCTTGGATGGTATTTTCTTGGTTTATTTATTTTTCAGATCAAATACTCTAAATACTCACTCTATGCTCCACAATTAGGAATTAGGTGACCATCTAGTCCACTCTGGGTCAGATATTTGATTAGATGTTTCCAGCATAGTTGAGGGATAAAAATTGAGATTTGGGGTTTGCAAATTACATTAACATAAATTTTCATCATTTGCATGATTCAGTTTACTTTTTAAAATGTCATTTCAGAGTTTTGGAGAAAGAAGTATACCAGTTATTTGCTGGTGAATATTCAAATTTGTAGAAACCTTTCAGGAGAGTAATCCCTCTGTCCATATTAATGACTAGAATGAAGTCAGGCCATTCTGAAAATTGATTGTCCCATATTGATGATAATGGGTTAGCAAGAGTTGAGTTGATTGTAACTACAAGTAGACTCTATAGATCCTTAAAGTTAAGGGTTCAGGGTTAGAGCACTGAAGTTACATAGATATTCCAGAAAGTTAGGGAATAAGATCGGATTTAAAATGAAAGTGTGGATCTTAAGCATTAAGGCACATATTTAGTTACTTTTTATATATAAGAACTTGGAAACTATAAAAGTAAGATGACTTCAGAAGGTTTATGTCACTGTATATATTAAAGCTAGTTATTAACTCATTGTTCTTCCTGCTGCAGTTTCAGCACTGATCAATATTGAGCACATTAAGAAAATTTGATCTTATAAGCATTCTTTGTTTTTTTTTAAAGATTATTTTCATGACTATCTAATCTGTACACTGCATTCCTACATTCACAAAACCAGTTTAATACAGTAATAAAGTAAACACCAGCACAGAGAGGAATTGAGGAAATCAATCAGGGCTGCCTGAATCATTTCCCAACAAATTGTATGAAAGGCAATTCACTCATGAACAAATGTTGTAGCTAATGCTGTGTGTTGATGAATTTAGTAAAAGAAAAGTTACTAGGTATATTCTCCTAGTGCTACATAAGCAGGTACAGTTGATAATAGTTTCATCTTCAGCATTCTGAATTATTAGTTCATTTTCTCGTCAGTGTCATCAAACCTTTAAATTCTCCATTCCTTAAAAATGGGAAGAAAATAAACTTGGTTTCCTTAAAGGGAAATAGCACTGCCTGTCAAAGACCCTCCTAAAACAAATGACTAGAGGGAGGTGACCAGAGTGAGGACTAGCAGGTCATCTCAGTCATGCCTGATCACCCTTGCTCTATCATGTTTCTCTGTGTTCTATCAAAATTGCTTACATTTGAGATGTGCACGTATATGCTCCATCCCTGCACATTTTCATCACTGGGTTGGCTAGCTAAATTGCCTGATACCATGAGAATGGGGTAATCTACAAAGGAGAATTCTTTTCTGTATTGTTGGCACATTATTATGCAAAAACTTTAGCATTCTAAAATTTCTTATGAAAGGCAAATATCTCAAGAATAAACATCACAATTATTTGCTTTTCCTTGCAGTATATTTCTTTCTGTTTCTCAGACACCTGGAATCCTCTTTGGCTTTTTGTTGTAATAAAATGGCCAACCTTATCCCAGAGTGATTGAAGAATTTGCCTCAGTGCTACCCCCTTGGCTCACCTAGTATACTCTAGCATTAGGATTAGCTCCAGTGGCACCCCTTGCAGTCTTTGAAAATCTTTTGGTACATTATTTGTGATTTTTTTAAACATGATTTTTATTGAACACTTGTAATACTCAACTTTTACATTATTGCAAATACTTTACAGTTAAAAAAATCAGCACTAAAAAAGGAAGATTTACTTTGTTTTGTCATTGTACAGTTTAAGCAAAGAAAAAAAAACAAAACTAAATATGAAGGTCATTTTCCAAATACCTAAGCAGATCACTTCATCAAAATACACTACACACTGTATATATGAAGATACTCATTGATAAATATTTCCACAATTAACAAGTAAAGCACATCCACTTCTTTGGGTCTGTGTGTTTCTTTCCACAGACTGAATCAGCCTTCAAGAGGAAAGGGAGATTGCCTGTATTCATTTTCAAAAACAACGAAGTGGAATAGCTACAAAGTGCCCTGCTCATGTAAAATCCCCCAGGTTTTACTGGCAAAATATTTCTGGGTTTTTGTAATAGGAGGTAACCACAGAAGTCTGGAAGCAAAGCATACATTTCCCATAGAATTTAAAGCCTTTGCCAGTTTTGATCTCTAGGGAAACTGACTTCAAATCAGCCAAATAGCTACTTCATGTTTGCTGTGTCATTTTACTTAGGAAAATCCCATGTACTGGGGGATTTTCCTAGAGTGCACTTTTAGAGTAGGCTTATTATATGTCCATTTCATTAGTGCACTTTGAAAGGTTTAATAGAGTGTAGGCACAAACTGGCGTTTGAAAACGTTTTGGACATGGTATGCCAGGTCTGAGAGTAAGAGGCTAAGAATTTCTTGTCAAGAACTAATAATTAATAGTTTTGTTAACTGAAGACACAAAAATTAACCCTGAATAAAGATGCTTCTTCTCATATTAAACTATTAAGTTATGCACAGTATCCCATACACATTAGGGCAGAAGAAAATTAAATTAGTGACTCCTATCCCATGAAGCACCATCCCAGAAAAAGAGTACTGGACACACTTAGTATTTATTGGTGACAAGGAACAATGCTTAGGTATTATAAAGGTTACTCCAGACTTTGTCAGAAGGAGATGAATTCCAATTGTGTCTCATAACTGAGAGCAATATTACTGTTCTAGAGGCCTCTTACTTCAGAATGTTATTACAAAATCAGAACTGCTTAAAAGCTTTTATAACCAGCAAGTATGAAAACCAGTCCACGCTAAATTGTTCAATATCTTATCAGCTTTGAACATGGTTATACCAGTTTTCACAACTAAGGAAATTTAAAATAGATATTAGAATCTCTAACCTCAGAGTTAGAGACCATCGTGTTCACTCCTTTAATTTTACAGACAACCTGATACTCAGAGAGGATACTTGCAAGGCCAGAACTAAAACCCGATATCACCTGACTCTCATTCCATTTTACTAACACCGTATTGACTCAAATGTTTATAATTAATTCTGGATAATATCACTGATTATTTGGAAGACATTCGTTGCTATCTTTTTTGAGCATGTTTTCATTGGAGATTGTGGGGGTATTTACTACTTTCAACTTACTATTAAGTTAAATTTTAAGGCTCCTGGGCTTTCTTGGAGTAAGAGAACATGGGTCTGAATCTTGGCTCAGTACTGAGTGTGTGACCTTGGGTATGTCACCACTTGGGCTTAGTTTCCTCAGCTATAAAGTGATGTAATCAAACTCTAAAGTTCCTGTCAACTACATAAAAGCCAAGCATTATTTGAGGAAATCACTTTGAGTGTTAACATTGTTAATAATATTGTTAATAATATTGTTGGCGTATCTTTGGAATGAAATAAAATTATAGGCTTCAGTGTTTTGGGTCTATACTGTCCTGCTAGAATATCTGTCAGATTAGAAAGGGTAATTCATGCATTCATTCAGATCTTCTCTGATTTGGGGGAACCACTCTTAACCTTATGAAAATGGGCATTCTGATTGACTTCTACTGACATAGCTCTCTGAAAGATACCATTTTAGTTTTTTCCTTCATCTTTACTAATGTCTTTCTATACGATTTTGAAATATACTTATATTCCTTAGCAATATATTAATGCCCTTCTTTAGGACAGAATCAGAAAAAAAAACTCTCTCAGATTTCTAAAACTTCAATTTGTTATTTAATGTTGAAAAATCTATTAAAATGGCAACTAATTCTTAGAATTAGATCTTCTAGTTGTAAATCAGAGTACAGATTAGATTTGTGGCTTAAAATATACTTCATGACTACTGTGATGCTCTGAGGCAACTGGAGCACTAAGTGAATCAAACTAGAAAAGGAATGCAGATGTTTAATCAGATATTAAATAATGGAAAAGATTTAGCAAGATTCTTTTTTTTAATCCATGAATGCAATACTAGTGGAACACGAAAGAGAAATAAAATGTTACAGGCTCTCTGAATTCAGATCCTGAAAACACTGAAGAGTGCCTCTTCCCTCTCCTAATTATTGCCTGTTTTCATTAAAACATTTGTCAACTTTACATTCAAATAAGATAAAATTTTTACTTTTCCCATTTTTCTCCACACTATATTATAATTTTAAACTAGTATTGCACTATGGAAATAAATTCTGGCTGTCATGTTCATACAATGAAGCCAATGGATATGACTCCTATATAAATATAATCTAGAAACAATATTTGGGCAACAGAAAAAATGATTTTCAATGTTAAGACATTAAGAAATAACTTTTTAAATGATAGTTCTGGTTCTCTGTTAAAATTGTCCTTTATTTTTACAATGATTTCTATACTAAATGGGATAGTCTATACGCTGTGTTTGCAAATAACTTTTTCCCACTTTTTCTCACATTAATTCTCAATGACTACATCTCCAAAAGAATTTCTAAATAATAATTCAGGAAACTCAAATCCTAGTAATTCTAAGTATTCCTCAACAAATATTACTTTCCCTTTATTTTTAACGTGCATTGCCAGGTAGAGTATTCATTCCAAGATTTTCCTAAATGAATGAAATCACAAGTGTAGTTTCACCTGCCCTCAACCCCCCCGCCAAAAAAAAAAAACAACAACAAAAAAACAACCCAGGCCCTATACTTAAAAATAGCATTGGGCTCAAAGCATTATTAAGAACCTGTAGAATGCATTATGAACAATGGAATACAAAAAAAAAAAACAGTTAAGCCTCAACATTTGTTATTATAACTGTTCCAAATTTCTAAATACTAAGGTGTACTCTGAATATTAAAAAATGTCCTCATTATAAAATATAAACTATAATTGCCCCCTAATTTTTGTCTAAATGAAAATATTTTTGCCAAAAATTCTGTTTGCAGACATTTCAATACAGTGCTTTTCTTCTTGTAGACAGAGTATCAAATCTGAAAGTTAAGGGGATGGGAATTGCTCATCAAAAGTTAATATTTTGTTATAGTTATTAAATGATCCAAAATGAAAAAGGTGAAGTTCTTTCATACGTATACTGCAGTGTCAACTGCTCCCCTTTCCTTCCCTCATTTGAAATGACTCACTGCTTCCCCAACTGATAAATCGCCAAAGGATATGAACAAACAATTAAAGATATCTATAATCATATGAAAAAATTATCTAAATCACATTTGATTAGACAGATGAAAATCAAAACAACTTTGAGGTACCACATCACACCTATCAGATTGGCAAACATGACAGAATAGGAAAATGATAAATGTTGGAGAGGATGTGGGAGAGTTGGAACACTAATTCACTCTTCATGGAGCTGTGAGCTCATGCCACCATTCTGGAGAGTGGTTTGGAATTATGCCCAAAGGGCTACAAAAATGTGTATACCCTTTGACTCAGCAATATCGCTACTAGGACTGTATCCCCAAGAGATCATTAAAATGGGAAAGGGTCCCACATGTACAAAAATATTTATAACAGCACTCTTTGTGGTGGCCAGAAACTGGAAATCAAGAGGATGCCCATCAATTGAGGAATGGCTGAATAAATTATGGTATATTAATGTAATGGAATATTAATAATAATAAAAATAAGTTCTTATTCTGCCATAAGAAATGATGAACAAAAAGACTTCAGAAAGGCCTGGAAAGACTTATATGATCTGATGCTGAGCGAAAGGAGCAGAACCAGGAGAACTTTGTGCACAGCAATGACCACAGTGTGCAAGAGTTTTTTCTAGTAGACTTGGATCTTCATAGAAATGCAAGGACGTTAAAAAAAAAATCCCAATGGTCTTCTAGGCAAAAGGCCTTCCACATTCAGAGAAAGAACTATGGAATTCAATCGCAGAATGTGGCAGATCATTGTGTGTGTGTGTGTGTGTGTGTGTGTGTGTATGTGTGTGTATTATGTTTTGGTTTGTTATATGATTTCTCCCATTTATTTTAGTTCTTCTACACAGCATGACTATAATGAAAATGTATTCAATAGGAACATATGTGTAAATCCTATATAGAATTGTATGAAGTTTTGGGGAGGGAGGGTGGTGGTGGATGGTAGGCTGGGGGAAAAATCTAAGTTTTATGGCAGTGATTATAGAGCATTAAAAATAAATAAAATGAATATATTTTTTAAAAAAGTGTGTACCTTTTAGCCCAGCAATATTGCTTCTAGGGTTGTATCCCAAAGAGATGATGGAAATGGGAAAAGTTCCCACAAGGGAATGCCCATCAATTTGGCAATGACTGAGCACGTTCTGCTTTATGAATGTAATGGAATACTATTGTGCTATAAGAAATGATAAACAGGTGTACTTCAGAAATACCTGGATAGACTTACATGAACTGATGCTGAGTGAAGTGAGCAGAACCAAGAGAACATCATACACAGTACAAGCCACAGTGTGCGAGGACTCTTTTTGATAGACTTAGTTCCTCAGAGCAATGCGAAGACCTAAAATATTTCCAAAGTGTTCATGATGCAAAATGCCATGCACATCCAGAGAAAGAAATATGGAGTCAAAATGCAGAATGAAGCAGACTTTTTTCTCTTTTGTTTTGTTTTGTTTTACACATGCTTTCTCCCATTCGTTTTAATTCTTCTATGTAACATGACTAATATGAAAATGTGTTTAATAAGAATATATGTGTAGAGCCCATATAAGATCGTATGCTGTCTTGGGGAGGAAGAGAGGAAGGAGGGGGAGAAAATTTAAAACTTATGGAAGTGAATGATGAAAACTGAAAACAAATAAATTTGGAGAGAAAAAAAGAAATGACTCACTTCCTATAAATAAGCGGAAGTAGGCTATATAGTCTCTGCATTCTTTGATGTGGTTTTGTTTATCCTCCTTTTCTCAAGGCACCTTTAGGCGTGGTTAAGGAAAAAACTTAGTACTTGACTGTAGAGGGCTGATGGAAAAATCAAATCCACGTTATCAATACTAAGGAGCAATTGGTCTGCTTTGCTCTATCTCATGTCACACTGGATTCATTTTCCAGGTTCACACAGAGCTGAACTTTTGTGCCAAAATATCCCTGATTCCACTGAGATAACAATTTTACTTTTAGTCCTCCGAGATTTTGCACCTAAAAACAGCAGGCTGCAAGTTAAATGAATGCCTAGCTAGGACAAGTTGACTTCTGGTGACCTAATGTATTGTAGGTTAAACTTAAAAGCTTACCTGAAAGCATTTCTAGAGTGGCAGTGCCCATAGCTTTTCTACATCTGTTAGCAAACAGGATCAATACTGTGTATGAGAATTCTATTTGGTAGTGCTAATTAATCCCACTCGCTCATCTTAACTTGTATATACCTGTTTCTGGCCATTGAAGGTGTATTATGTTTGGTAAATTTGGAAACAATAAATAGTTTATGTATTTATATCACAGAGAAGCATATTTCTTAAAAGCATAGATCCATATTTTAAGTTAAGTAATGCCTATAAAAGGAGTATCAATTTGGTAGTGATATGTTAGGTAGTATATCGGAAGAGTTCCTTGAAAAAACAAACAACTCTATGGAGGAATAATTTATAAATTTGAATTCTGACAGTCTATCAATTAAAAAAATGGGGCGGGGGGGAACGCCTTTCTCCTCAAAGTTGAATTCCAAACATAGTAAGCATCACTGATTGCGAATATAGAAATCACATTTAAAATATAAAACATTTTTTCCTTTTTTTCCTTTCCAATGTAGGATGTTTTCTAAGTAGGAAGTAAATATTTCTCTAACATGTATATTTGTAACTTATGCCCACACATGACCTTCATTGTGTAATGGTGCCTTCACTACCCTGTTATGGAAGACGTGTCATTTTGAGGTGAACAAGACAAATCAATGTTCATTTTCCTTTTTTTCAGAAGAAATCATTTGATCTTCTGTGCATTTTCTCACAATTTGAAGAAAGGGAACTGAAAACCCAGTTATGAGCATCTGAGATATACAGGAAAGCTCCACTTTAGCATTTTATCACAAGTTGTTCATATGCACCAGATCCCACTGTACTTGGAAGGTAATGACTGCCAAATGATGTACTTCTCCCAGGACCCACCATTAGTCTAAGTCCTTCTTATGCACTGGAATCTAGACTGAAGTCTTGACTTTGCAATGTATTTTTTTTTTAGCAATATCATCTACCTTCATTCTGGTAGCATCAACACATTTTAGTTGAGATTCACAAAATCTTGCTTCACAGTGTGCCTGCTGAATTTTTCTGATGATTTCTTAACCTCTACTTGTCTCTTTAGAGGAGTGCTCTCTGACAGTCATTTAACTTTAGTAGTGAACAGTTTATTGGATATTTTAACTATTATTGGGACAGATTCCCTGGAGTTAGTTTGCTTTCTATAAATTCTACAACTCTGAGTGGTATTGCTTGATCCAGAAAACTCTTGTTAAGTTCGTAAGTCTTTCCTCCTTTTAATTCTGTCCTCACAGAGACCCTGTAGATGCAAAGATCCAGAACACCCATAGTAGCAGTTGCACTCATTTTGCATATAAATGAAAACATCTTTTTCCAGTAAACACAGTTTGCTTGCACCACCTCCCTGAAAGACTCTGCACTGTTATCTCTGTCAAGCAACCACATCTGGCAGAAGAGTATCCTGTTGGCAAAGTATACCTGAGGAGAGCTCCTTCAGCTTAAAGTTTGCAGAAATGAACAGGCAAAGTTGTATTACATTACTCAAAGAGCAGGTCTTTGAGTATAAAATACTCAAGAAGAGGTGCCACCCAATAAGAAACTTTCTCCTAAGGTTTTTATAGTTTCATTGATTCTCTTAGTGAATATTCTGCCATTTGCCAATGGTTTTGTGTCTCTTTGTTACAACTCTTGTAATTCAGTAGTTGTCCTTTAGTATTATTCTCTGAAAGTCATGGCTTACTCTATAGCTACCTCCTAGAAATGTTTAGTCCACAGATGTGATCCCCTGGCAGTCACATACAATTTCACTTTTTAAGTAATTGCTCACAATCTAACGAAGGTGACAGCAAATTATAGAAGCAAGGTATATAAAGAATAAATAGGGAATAATTAGCAGAGGGAAGATAATGGAATGAAAAAGATGTCAAAAAATATTTCTTGGAGAAGATGGGACTTTAGTTGGAATTTCGAGGAAGGCAGAGATAAGGACAGAGAACATTCCATGCATTTGAAACAGGGAGAGAAAATTCCCATCCATAGCCATGTGATGGAGTAACTAGTTCTTGAAAGAGCTAGGAGGCCAGTGTCACTATCAGAGTATGACAATAAGTCAGAGAATAAGGTGTCAGAATACATTACCTGCCAATAAGTGGGTCATTGACTTGCCTCTATTTATGTCAAAAACCCCAAGCAAAAGGGCAACTTCCTTTTTATTATAGGTTTTGGGGAATGCAGGACAAAGAACAAGCAATATAGATAAACTCATGGGATTAAGGGCAACAAGACTGGTTATAGAACTGAGGTGCAGGAAACAAAATAATTGGAGATTTGGTGAAGTGGGTGCTACCAACAAGTCCCCATTTCACCACTTCACTCCCCATGAGACTAACAAGGGCTCATTGTTTAAATCCATGCTGGAAAAAGCCACCCAGACTTTTTGATAACCTGGTGGAGTAAAGATAGCAGGCCCAACACCCTGTCTTTTTCATATATTCCCCAAATTTAATAAAATTCCTTGAGTCAAGAAGAACTAGAGATAGTTAAATTGAATGCATTTCAAGCCAACTGAATTCTCAACTAAGTTCAGAGATAAAGAACCATTATGTAAGCAGTTACAGGATAAAAGCAATTACTTGTAAATATGGTTAATAAGAAAATGATATGAGATTATCTTAATATTCTTATCTGAGGGTCTGTAGACAACAGGTATCAGAATTTTGATAGAGGTGGAATACAAAGAATTTACAGGTCTCAAAGGAGGAGAGGTTACAGAATGATGGTGCCTTAGGGACTGCAGTCTGGAAGTGACGATGGGAAGCAAGAAGTATTCCAATTCTCATGTCCAATATTCACCTGTAATTTGTTTTTATAGCTTCAAGAACCTGCTCTGAGCAGAAAATTTATATACACACACACTTACTGTATAGCTCTCTAATAATTTATATCTATATATACACACATACATACACTATATATATAACATGCATGTGAACATACAGTGTGAATATTTGCAATAAAAATGGAAAGTCTGCATGTTTTCTATTGAGTGATAAAATAAGATTCAATTTAATTTTATCAGAATTATAACATTAGGGACTAGACAGTTTTTCCTTTCCTGATGAGCCTCACCTACATTTGGAACTTTCTTTGAGTCGTCATCTTCTGTAACTTGAGGTTTTTGTCATTAAATAACTCTAAAGCAATTACTTTACTAATCATCACATTCCATTCTGTTTGAAATTAAGAAGGTGACGTAAAGACAGGTCACCCTTTATGTACATTTGCATTACACAAATACAACTCTCTAGCAATCAGCACTCATTATTTGCCCCGGGGTCTAGCAGGCAGCAGTAGGGATGGCAGCTTTGGGCAGTAGAGACCCTGATGCAGCCCCAGGTCAATCAAACTTGGATCCAAATTCTAAAGGCACTCTAGATATATGGACCAAAAAGCCTCAGAAGGGGTGAAGATCATCAGATTCTCGAAAAGGGAGGGAGGGGAGAGGAAGAGGAGTCTACAGAATAGTTCACCTAGGTTAAACAAGAAACAGCTCTATTTCATTCCTAAGGAGACTTGCTGATCAGCAAAATTACATTGCCTAACAACCTATACAATGGCAACTGATAAACCAATTGGAATACACAGGAAAGCTAAGTAAAAACATTAATAATGACTAAGAAACAGCAGTGTAAAATAATTACAGCTGCACAGCTGAGAGGTAGGGGGCATCTCAATCACTGTATGGTTGCATGCCCATGCCTCTTAGAACAACATGGCCTGTGCCTCATCTCAACTGTTAAACTGGGAGGAAGGAGTAAAGATATACCCAGTACTGGCAAGAGTTGGGAGGCTGTGTAGTCAGTCAGGAACCAAGTCTCATTGATTGATAGAAGTCAGGAATGGGAGAAGACAAGTTCAGTAGAACAGGCACTCTAGAGGGCACAATAAAATGGCAGGTAGCATTTGGTTGACTTTAAAGTGATAAGGGGGGCAGAGCTAAGATGGCGGAGTAGAAAGACGCAC
>CM052679.1:106868918-106903464 GCA_028533205.1 Lagorchestes hirsutus | reverse complement strand
GGGGGGGAGGGGATGAAAGGGGAGAAAATTTGTAACCCAAAATTTTGTGAAAATGAATGTTAAATGCTAAATTAAAATAAAGAAAAAAAAAGTAGAAAGACAAAAAAAAATACTTGTATAAAATTGCATGCTGTTCCAGGAAGGGAGGGAAAGATAGGGGAGGGTGATGGGAAGGAAGGCGAATAATTTAAGTTATGTGGAAATGAATGTAGAACACTGAAAACAGGTAAAATTAAATAACAAAGAATGCTTGAAAGTCCTCTATTTCATTGAATGACCATTTTTTCCTCTGAAGTATTATACTCAGTTTTGCTGGGTAGGTGATTCTTGGTTTTAATCCTAGTTCCTTTGACTTCTGAAATGTTGTATTCCAAGCCCTTTAGTCCCTTAATGTAGAAGCTACCAGATCCTGTGTTATCCTGATTGTATTTCTACAGTACTTGAATTGTTTCTTTCTAGCTGCTTGCAATATTTTCTCCTTGACCTGGGAACTCTGGAATTTGGCTACGATATTCCTGGGAGTTTTTATTTTCTGATCTCTTTCAGGAAGTGATCAGTGGATTCTTTTAATATTTATATTGCCATCTGGTTCTAGAATATCAGGGCAGTTTTCCTTGATAATTTCATGAAGGTGATGTGTAGGCTCTTTTTTTTGATCATGGCTTTCAGGTATTCTCATAATTTTTAAATTGTCTCTCCTGGATCTATTTTCCAGGTCAGTTCTTTTTTTCCAATGAGGTGTTTCACATTAACTTCTATTTTTTCATTCTTTCTTTTTTATTTTGTAATTTCTTGGTTTTTCATGAAGTCATTATCTTCCATCTGCTTCATTCCTATTTTTAAAGAACTGTGTTCTTCACTGGGCTTTTGAACCTCCTTTTCCATTTGACTAATTCTGTTTTTTAAGGCATTCTTCTCATTGGCTTTTTGGATCTCTTTTGTCAATTGAGTTAGCCTATTTTTAAAGGTGTTACTTTTTTCAGCATTTTTTGAGTCTCCCTTAGGAAGCTGTTGACTTCTTTTCAAGCTCTTTCATGACCTGAGACCATGACATATTTATTTTCGGAGGTACTGGATGCAGAAACCTTGACTTCCTCTGACAGTATGTATTGTTCTTCCCCACCTAGAAGGAGAGAAGAAAATAACTGTTCATCAAGAAAGGAACCTTCTGTAGTCTTTTTTTCCCTTTTTTGGGCATTTTACCAGTTAGTTACTTCACTTTTGAATCTTTGTCAAGAGGAGGGTATACTCTGGGGACCTGAAAGTTCTCAGTTCCTCCAAGGTGACACAATGAAGGGAGAGGAATTTAAACCTATGCTGGGCTCTCAGCTGAGATTCAGATCAGCTGCTCAGTTCTCTGAGGGGCTTTAGGTAGAAGTCAGGGCAGAAATTCAGAGATGAGACCCATACCAGTGGCTCAATTCCCCCAGGGGCTTTAGGCTGAGGGCTCCACAAATGGACGCTGCTGCTGCCATCACCACTCCTGCTGTCTGGAGTCAGGGCTAATGGAGGACCTTACTCCCTTGTCACCAAGGTGAAAAAGCTTTCTCACTGACTTTTCAAGCTCACTTTTACACTTGTGGGCTGAGGGATCCAAGAACTGCCTCTGATGCTATGGATTCTGGCTCAGTTAAGGCTGAGCTGTGTGCTGCTCCACGCCCAGTGCAATAGACCTTTCCTGGTGGCCCTTCAGGCTTCCTTGGAATGGAAATGTCTTTCACTCTCATTCTGTGGCTTCTGCTGCTCTTGAATTTGTTGAGAGTCATTTTTTACAGGTATTTTTTGGACTGTGAGTGAAGAACTAGAGTATGTACAAATTTCTACTCCACCATATTAGCACTGCCCCCCCAAAATTTTATTTTGTAGGAGTAGAAAAAACATCAAAATTCTTCTGGAAGAACAAAATATCCAGAATACAAAGAAAGTTAATGAAAAGAAACAGCAGGGAAGGTGGACCAGCCATACCAGATCTTAAGCTGTATTATAAAATCATCAAAACCACTTGGTACTAAGGAATAGATGGGCGGATCAGTGGCATAGGTTAGATACACAAGACACAGTAGTCAATGACTATAGCAGCCTACTGTTTGATAAACCCAAGAACCTCAAGTTCTGGGATAACAACTCACTGTTTGACAAAAAACTTCTTGGAAAGCTGCAAAATAGTGTGGTGGAAACTGGGTATATGCCAACTCCTAACACCGCATACCAAAGTAACGTCCAAAGGGGTACATGATCTAAGTACAAAGGCTGATACTATAAGCAAACTGAGGGGAAAGGAATAGTTTATTGTTCAGACTTATAGAGAATCGAGGCGTTTATGAACAAACAAGAGGGAACATCATGAAATGCAAAACGAATAACTTTGATTACATAAAATTGAAAAGTTTTGGTTTTGTTTTTGGGTTTTTTTGCACAAATGAAGCCAGTGCAACCAATATTATGAGGGAAACAGAAAAGTGCGAAAAATTTTTTACAACTAGTGTCTGTGATAAAGCCTCATTTCTAAGATGTTCTAATATTATTGAGTCAAATTTACAAGAATACATGTCATTTCCCAATTGATAAATGATGAAAAGACATGAAAAGGCAGTCTTCAGAGGAAGAAATTAAAGCTTTCATAGTCATATGAAAAAATGTTTGAATCATTATTGATTAGAGAGATGGAAATTAAAACAACTCTGAGGGATCGCATCATGCTTACAGACTGGCTAACAAGGCAAAACAGGAAAATGATAAATGTTGGAGAAGATGTGGGAGAGTTGGAACACTAATTCATTGTTGGAGGTGCTGTGAGCTGATCCAGTCATTTAGAAAGCAATTTGGAACTATGCTCAAAGGGTATAAAAATATGCATATGATTTGATTCAGCAATTCCACTTCCTTTTTTTAGCAAATAAAAGTAAAATTTATTTGTTCCATGACAAATAATTAACATTATTTTTTCTAATAAAAGCAATTCCTTTCAAATACTCTAACCTTTAAGTGACATAAAAAGGCTTCAGCATTGTCTTTTTTATGCCAATATTTTGCACAACTTAGATATAGCTATTGAAGCAAGTTTTATCTGTAAAAACACAAAAAAAGGAAGAAAAGGAAAAGTAACCTATTGAGAAGCTTATGCATCTAGCAAGGTTTGGTTAGCGTCAATTTTTAAAATTACATCCAGAATTTGGATTACTCTAATTGTCATCCCAATCAATTATCTATTGTTGGACTCCAGGTACTTTTTAAACAAAATTGAATTAATAAACATAACATCCAATGACTGAATTGTTTGTAGAGAATCTGCTGTATAATACTGGGTTTAGATTTGGAAGTTTTCAATTAAGCCAAACTTTTATCTGTTTGGTTCTCCTGATTAAAAATGCAGTTTTGAAAAGTGCTTCTGTGATAAATTTCTAGAATTAAATTTTAAACACAAAACATTGTATTGTAAATATCGCACTGCTGAAGATGCATTTGTTGGAGAATAAATGCCAAGAACAGTCAACCTGTCAAAATTCTGATCTTTCAAAACACTGTTTGCATAAAGCAAAATTTTGAAAATCAATATTTGTCTTTAAAATCTCAAAAATGTTTCAGTACCAAATGAACCTGACCACTTCAACTGCAAACTAAACATAGAAGCAATAACTAAGTGAATTTCCAAAGTACAATAGTTTCAATGCAAAATATAAGTTATCAAAAGATTCAGAATTAACTTTCCATAATAGTGGAAAAAGGGAACTCTATCTATCTTCATAGTACTCAAAAATAGAAACTAGTTTGTCCACAACACTGGAAGCTTCAGCACAGAGGATTCCAGTGGATTTCCACCCAGCCCTACTTCTTCTAAAGTGATGCACTCTTTTGTACTTGAAGTAGTCGTCTTGTGTGACAGGAGCGTTTCTTGGTCTTATCTCTGGATTAAACAAACAGAATACCACTGTCTATGCTTCTTTACACAGATTTATTTTGCTGGCTATTCCCAGAGGACTGTGTGGTCTCATGGATGGAGCACTACGTTTGCAGAACTTCAGCTTCTGGGTCCACTTCCTTGCAGTGATAATTCACAGCTGTGTAAGCAGGGGATATAACATAAACCTTTTTTTCTCCAGAAGGCCATTGTGGATGTACCTGATAGTTATATATGTAGCTGATATCCAGTGATGAGTTGGACTGGTGAATTATGGTAAGGAGCATATACCTGGAGGTACTGAGTGATGGGGTTCATCATAGCCGAAGGCTGCATATATGTCTCCGTATTTGGATTAATCCAGACACTGTGAAACTGTGGTGCGGGTGGAGGGTTAAAAACCAAAGGATGTGGCTGCACATTATAGGCACATAAATTTTGTTTCCTGATTACTGGTTCCATTTTCAGCTTTTTCCCATGGAAATTTATCTGTGATTCTATTATTTTCTGCACATCCACATCATTATAAAAATAAACAAATCCATAACCTTTGGATACACCAGTTCAATCAGTGATTATAAATTCACTTCTTTCACTGAACTATCTTCACTTCTGTCACCGAACCATATCTAGCAAAGAAGCTTTGAATTTCTGTTTCATCCATCTTAACACCAATTCCACCAGCAAAGACTGTATTTAGCATGATTTTGCCTTCTGGTAAAACATATGCTTGTTTGCCTGTGGCTGATGATGATTGGGTGCTGGCTTCTCTTGTGATGGTTTAGTTTGGCGTGTCAGGATTTTGCAGTAGACATGATCTTGGCCAACTTCAGCAGCAGCAGCAGCTCCTTCCTCTATGATTAAAGCCCCTGATGGCCAGTGGGTGTTGATTGAAGCACAAGAGATTAAAGCCCAGTCCAGTCTGGTCAGGCCAGCAGTGTCCCTAGCTTGTGCTCCCTTCCCTGCCTGCCTTCAAACTCTACAATGAGCCTCCAACCCTGGCTAGATCTCAGGCACACCTCCCTCCTCCACCTGCCCTGTGCTGCCCTGCCAGCAAGCTGGCCTTCGCTGCTGCCTCTGTCCACCACACCCTTCAACCACTGCAGCTCCACTGGCACTGGCTGCCTCGGCACACTGGCAATACCACTTTATAGTGCTATATCCCAGAGATCATAAAAAATGGGAAAAGAAACCGCATGTACAAAAACATTCATAGCAACTCTTTTTGTGGTAGCCAAGAACTGGAAATCAGGGGGATGTCCATCAATTGGGGATTGGCTGAACAAGTTGCAGTGTATAAATGTAATGGAATACTACTGTGCTATGAAAAATGAAGCAAAAAAGAAGACTTCAGAAAAACTTGGAAAGACTTATATGAACTGATGTTGAGTGAAGTAAGCAGAACCAGGGGAACATTATGTACAGTGATAATCACAGTGTATGAGGACTGTTTTTGATAATACTTAGTCCTTCACAGCATTACAACAACCTATAATATTTCCAAAGAACTCATGATGTAAAGGGCCAACCACATCCAGAGAAAGAGCTATGAAGTTGGAACACAGAGTGAAGCAGACTACTTTTCTCCTGTTTTTGTTTTGTTTTTCTCATGGCTTCTCCCATTCGTTTCAATTCTACTTTGCATCATGACAAATGTGAAAATGTGTTTAATAGGAATGTATATGTAGAACCCATATAAGAATACATGCTGTCTTTGGGAGGAAGGTGGGAGGGAAGGGGAAAAAATTTGGAAATTATGGGTTATTATTGAAAACTGAAAATAGATAAATTAATAAATTTGGAGAGACAGGTGTTGACCAAATGGAAAAGGAGGTACAAAAAGCTCACTGAAAAAAAATAATTAAAAATCAGAATAGATCAAATAGAAACTGCTGGTTTTGGGAAATCAAGAAACAGTAAAATGAAACCAAAACAATAAAAAATAGAATACAATGTTAAATAGTTAATTAGACAAATTACTGACCTAGAAAATAGATCTAGGGGAGAGAATTTGAAATTTGTTGGACTACCTGAAAGCCATGATCAGTAAAGGAGGCTAGATATCATCTTTCAAGAAAATACCAAGGAAAACTGACCTGATATTTTAGAACAAGGGGACAAAATAGAAATTGAGAGAATCCACTGATCACCTTCTGAAAGAGATCCCAAAAAGAAGGCTGGCTGGCATATTATTCCCAAATTTCAGATTTCCCAGAACAAGCAGAAAATAATGCAAGAAGGAAGAAAGAAACAATTTAAGTGTGATGGAGTCATGGTCAAGATAACTCAAGATTTAGCAGCTTCTTCATTAAGGATTGAGAGGGTCTGTAATATGATATATCAGAGGGCAAAGGAGTTAAAATTACAACCAAGAATCACCTACTTAGCTAAACTAAGAATAATCCACGAGGGGGAAGAAATGGGCAATCCATGGCACAGAGAACTTTCAAGCATTCTTTCATTTTTTCAAATTTATTTATTTTTAGTTTTCAACATGCACTTCCATAAGTTTTAAATTTTCTCCCCTTCCTTCCTCTCTATCTAAAATGGCATATAATCAATATAGGCTTTAAATATACATCCTTGTTGATCATATTTTTCACACTAGTCATGTTGTATAGAAGACTTAGAATGAATGGGAGGAACTATGAGGAAAAAAAAGCAAACACAAAAAGAAAATAGTATAGTTAAGGGCAGGTCCAAGATGGTGAAGTTGAAGCAGAGATGTGAGAGAACTCTCCTTTCAAACCCATCAAAAAACCTGTAAAAGTAAGAAGCAGAAGCCACAAAATGGTGGACCAAAGCAAATTTCCAGCAAATCGGGAAGGTCAACAAGAATGATCTATAGAACCGAGTTGGGAGCAGAGCACATCTCTGCATGGGCCACACCAATGTGGACAGAGTAGAAGCAGACCTTAGGGGACTGAATCTCAGGTGACTGCTCTGGTTTCAAGACTTCTCAACCCACAAACCCCAAAGACAGTTTTGAAGGGAAATGAGAAGGGTCTCTCACTAAGCTAAGAGAAGACCATGGCTTGGCCCCAGCATGGGCCCAGTCCCAGCCTCAGCCCAGACCTCAGCTCCAGGGTGGCAGCAACCACTGCTGAAACAGAAGCTGCTTTTGGAGTTCTCAACTTAACAAAAAGCTCAGAAGTCAAGGAATTGGCTGAGAAAATGAGGAGATGGGGAAAAACAGACTACAGATTCTTACTTTCTTGGTGAAGGGGTATTTTCTTACATCACTAGTGATGAGGAAAATCAAGACATTCAACCTGAAGAAGCAAATCCTACATTCAAAACCTCCAAGAAAAAGATGAATTGGTCTCAGATCATGAAAAAGCTTAAAAACAATTTTGAAAATCAATTTCATGTAACTAAAATTACACATTTTATATTTCAGAATATTATCTATCTCTTATTTGGGCATAAATTTAGATATTCTTCATAAATATGACAGAAAATCTATTCCTTCCTCCTCCAATTTGATTATGATATCATTTTTATATCTAAATTATATACCAATTTTGAATTTATTTTGGTACAGTATTTCGGACACTGCTCTAAGCCCAGCTTCTGTCATACATTTTCCAGTTTTCCTAGGAGTTTCTTGTTAAATAGGGAGTTCCTGTCCCAGAAGCTGGAGTGCTTGGATTTATCAAATAGTGGATTACTGTAATCATTGACTATTGCATCTTTTGAACCTAACATAGTCCACTGATCCACAGCTCTGTTTCTTAGCCAGTACTAAGTAGGTTTGATCATTATTGCTTAATAATATAATTAAAATCTGGTATGGCCAGGCCACCTTTCCTAGCGTTTATTTTAATTAATTTGCTTCATATTTTAGACCTTTTTTCTTTAGGATGAATTTTAATATTATTTTTTCTACCTCTATAAAATAATTTTTAGTAGTTTAATTGGCATGGCACTGAATAAGAATCTTAATTTAGGTAGCTTACCTAGAAGCAACTGATGTTTTTCCAATTATTTTGACCTGAAAGTAGTTGTGTGAAAAGTGTTTTGTAATTGTGTATCTATAGTCCCTGGGTTTGTTTTGATATATGTGGGTTTATTTTATAGCCAAATCTGTGCTAAAGGTCTTTATTTTTTTAAGTTAATTTTTACCTGATTCTATAGGATTTTCTACAAAGAGTGCTTGATAACTAGGTTTCTTCTTTGCCTATTTTAGTTACTTTAATTTCTTTTTATTTCCTCACTGCTAAAGCTAACATTTCTAAAATCGTATAGAATAGCCGTTATGATACTGAACATCCTTGTTTCACCCCCAATTTTATTGGAAATGCTTCTAGGTTATTCTCATTACATATAATGCTTGTTGAAGGTATTAGGGAAAAGTTATTGAATTGTTTTAAGGAAGAATCCTTTTATTCCTATGCTGTCAAGTGTTTTTAGTAGTAATGAGTATTACATTTTGTCAAAAGTTGTTTCTACCTATATTGAGATAATCATATATTTTCTGTTAGTTTTGTAGTTGGTATGGTCAATTGTGCTGCTAGTTTTCCTCATACTGAACCATCCCTACATTCCTGGTATAAATCCTACCTGATCAAAGTGTATTATTTTCATGATAAATTGCTGTAATCTTTTTGCCAATATTTTATTAAAAAATTTTGCATTTATATTCATTAGATAAATTGATCTATAATGTTTTTCTGTTTTGACTCTTCCTTGTTTAAGTATTAGTACCATAATTGCATCATAAAAAGAATTTGATAGGACACTTCCTTTTTCAACAATTTCCACAAATAGTGTTGGAATTAATTGTTCTTTAAATGTTTGATAGAATTCCCTTATAAATCATTCTCACCCTGTAAATTTTTTTTCTTAAGAATTATATTAATAGCTTGTTCAATTTCTATTTCTGTATTGGGATTATTTGAGTATTTTATTTCCACTTCTGTTAATCTAGGCAATTTATATTTTTGTAAAACTTCATCCATTTAAGTAAGATTGTCATATTTATGGGCAAGCAGTTGGGCAAAATGACTCCTAATTATTGTTTTAATTTCTTCTTCATTAACGGTGAGGAATTCACCCTTTTCATTTTTGATAATAGTAATTTGGTTTTATTTTTATTTAATCAAATTAACTAAAGGTTTGTCTTTTTTTCATAAAAGCAGTTCTTAGGTTTACTTATTAGTTCAATGGTCTTCTTAATTTCAGTTTTATAAATCTCTCCATTTTCTCAGCATTTCCAATTTGATATTTAAATGAGGATTTTTAATTTGTTCTTTTTCTAGCTTTTACAATTGCACACACAAGTCATTTATTTCCTCTTTATCTGCTTTATTCAAATAAGAATTCCAAGATACAACTTCCTCTAAAACTCCTCTTGCTGCATCACATAAGTTGTAATATGTTGTCTCATTATCATTCTGTTAAATGAAGTTATTGATTATTTCTATGATTTGTGGTATGACTCACTCATTCTTCAGCATTAGATTATGTAATGTTCAATTTGTTTTTAGTCTATCTTTTCATGCTTTTTGTTATGTATAATTTCTATTTCATCATGATATGAATAGTATGCATTTAATATTTCTGTCTTTCTGCACTGGACTGTGAGGATTTTATGACCTAATGCATGGTAAATTTTTGTGTATGTCCTATGTACCACTGAGAAAATGATATATTCCTTTCTATCCCTATTCAACTTTCTCCAAAGGTCTACCATATCTACCTTTTTAAAAATTCTATTCACCTCCTTAATTTCTTCCTTTTCTATTTGGAAGCTAATTTATCAGGTTCAGAAAGAGGGAGTTTGAGGTCTCCCACTAATACAGTTTTGCTGTCTATTTCTTCCTGTAACTCCCTTAACATCTCCTCTAAGAATTTGGATGCTATACCAGTGGTGTATATATGTTTAATAATGATATTACTTCTTTGTCTATGGTGCCATTTAGCACCTTATCTCTTCCTTATCTCTTTTTGATTAGACCTATTTTTCTTTTTGTTTTGTCTGACATTAGAATTGCTACCCCTGCTTTTCTTCAGCTGAAGTACGATATATTCTACTTCAGCATTTTACCTTTAACCTATGTGTATCCCCCTCTTTCAAATGAGTTTCTTGTAATGAACATATTGTAGATTTATGGTTTCTCATACATGCTGCTATCCACTTCTGTTTTATGGAAGAGTTCATCCCATTCACACTCACAGTTATGATAAATATCTGTGTCTTTCTCTCCATTATATTCCCCACCCTATTCTTGCTCTTATTTCTTCTTTTCCATCCTAAAAATACTTTTGCTTTTGACCACCACCATCCTCATTTTTCCCTCCTTTCCATCACTTCTTCTTCCTTTTCTTTACCATTTCCTCTCCTACTGCCTGTAGAGCAAGTTAAATTTGTCTACTTTATGAGCATATTTTCCCTCTTTGAACCAAATCTAATGAGAGTAAAGTTCAAACAATGTTAATCTACTTTCCTTCTTTTACTCTAATAAAATATGTTTTTGTGCCTCTTCATCTGATGTAATTTACCCTGTTTGTAATTTACCTCCTTTTCTCTTTGCCCATTACAATACCTTTTCACCATTTAGGTTTTTGGTTTTTTGTTTTTTGTTTTTTGGCATCACATCAGTTAATTTATACCAACATCATCTATGTATGTATATCCTTTTTAGATGCTATAGTAAGATACAGTTCTCAAGATTTACAAGTATCGTCTTCTGATGTGGGGATGTAAACATTTTGCCCTTACTGACTTTTTTTTCTTTTTGCCCTTTAATGCCTCTCTTCAGTCTTCTCTTTGAAGAAAAAATTGTCCATTGAGCTCTGACCTTTTCATTAGAGAAGTCTGGAAGTCACTTATTCACTGAATGCCCCTCTCCTTGCCTGAAATGTCATGGTCACTTTTTCTAGGTAGTTGATCCTTGGTTGTAATCCAAGCTCCTGTCCCTTACACAATATCTTTCCAATCCTTCTGATATTTTAATTTAGAAGTTGCAAGGTTTTGTGTAATCCTGATTGTGGCTCCATGATATTTAAATTGTTTCTTTCTGTCTTCTTGCCATATTTTCTCGTTGACCTGATCATCCTGGAATTTGGTTACAATATTGGTTGGTGTTTTCATTTTGGGATATCTTTCAGGAGGTGATTGATGTATTCTTTCAATGATTATATTACTCTTTAGTTCGAAGACCTATGGGACTGTTTTCCTTGATGATTTCTTGGAGGATACTGTCCAGGTTTCTTTTTTCATCGTGCATTTCAGTAGAGAAATAAATATTACATTGTCTCTCCTCTCTCTGTTTTCCAGGTCACTTGTTTTTCCACTGAGCTATTTTACCTTTTCTTCTACTTTATCATTCTTTGATTTTGTTTGATTTTTAGTGAATTGTTTTCTTCAGTTAGCTTTCATACCTCTTATTCCATTTGGCCAATTTTGCTTTTTAAGGAGTTGTTTATTTCAGTCAATTATTCTCCCAATTTTGCCAATTGTATTTTTAAAGGAATTATTCAGTTTTTCTTTTGCCTCTCTAATTTGATTTTTAAAATTCTTCTTGAGGTCCTCCAAGAATGCTTTTTGCAATTGAGACCAGTTCCTTCTACATTTTGAAGTTTCAGATGTTGGTAGTCCATGCTGTCCTATAATGAATTCATATGTTGATCTTCCTTGCTCCCATAGTATGGATCTATATTATTTGTCTTTTTAAGTTGAGTTTTTCTCATTGTGATTGCCTCTTCCCTGCCTTTTAACATGGATCTCTGTTTCTGTGCTACAAGGGGTCTTCCCCTCACTTTTTGTGCTGGAAGATAGAGGTTTGCTTTCTGGTTTTGTATGCTGTGTCCTCTGGGTCTGTAGTTGGAAGTTATACAATAGTGTAGGTTACCTGGTGCTGAGGTGGGGCTGGCTTGTATGTTCCAAAGCCAGGTGAGGTCTTTCTGTGATTTCTTGGGGTTACCCTGAAGCTTGAAGCATAAGGTATGTGTGTGTGTGTGTGTGTGTGTGTTTGTGTCTGTGTGTGTGTGTCTTTGAAGGAGGAGGTCTCTTCTTCCCCCAGAGCACTGGTAGGCTCAGTTGGTGGTGAGTACACATGTGGCTGTGGTCTGCTTTTTTCCCTTGTGGTTTGAAGGCATACAGGAGGTGGGGAGGGCTGATGTTTGTTCTTGACTGCTTTGCCATACTGAGACTCAGGATCTCCCATGGTTCCACTGAAGTGGGGCTTGCTGTTGCCTTTCTGGGATACACCCCATTGTGTACTAGTTCCCTTCACCCACAGCAAAAGGGACCTTTCTTGTTAATTACCCTAGCCACCCATGCTAAAAAAAAGTACTGCTTCTTGTCTTTCTGTTGGCTCCTCTACTCCTGGATTTTTCCTGGATTTTTTCAAGGTCAGGGATGGACAGTGAAAGGGCCGTGCTGCTTGCTCTTCCATCTTGGCTTCCAGAAGAAACTTACAAGCATTCTTGATGAAAAGAACAGAGCTGAATAGAAAACTTGATTTTCATATACAAGACTCAAGAGGTGCATCGAAAAGTAGAAAAGAAAGTAAAATCACAAGACACTTAGTTTTAAGCTGTTTGTATTAGTACATGAGAAGATGATATTTGCAGCTTATAAGACCTTTCTCATTCTTAGCATATTTACAAGGAGTATATCGAGACAGAGGGCAGAGGTGTGGGCTCAATATGAAAATATCGAATATATGAAATATATTGAGTATATGAAATATATTTTAATATGAAAACAGGAAATGTAACAGAATAAAAGAAGGGATGAGAGAAGAATGTACTAGAACAAAGGGAAATGAGGAATGTAGTAAACTATCTCACCTTAAAGAGGCAAGAAAATATTTCCAGAAGGGAGGGGAGGAGGGAGGATATGAAGGGAAATGAGTAGACTTTACTGTCATCATAAATGGCTTAAAGGAAACATAACATACCCAGTTGGGTATAGAAATCTAGGTGATAAAGGGTTAAGAAAAGAAAAAATGATAGAAGGGAGGGCAGATTGGGGGAGGGACTAGTCAGAGGGAAAACACTTCTAAAAAATATTCATTTATTTTTAGTTTGCAACATTCAGTTCCACAAACTTTTTGACTTTTAAATTTTCTCTTTCTCCCTCTACTACCTCCTCTACAGGACAGCATGCAATATGATATTGGCTCTACATATACATTCATGGTGAACATATTTTCACACTAGTCATGTTGCAAAGAAGAATCATAAGCAATGGAATGAACCACGAGAGAAGAAGCAAAAAAGAGAGAGTAAATAGTGTACTTTGATCTCCATTCAGATTCCGTAATCCTTTCCCTAGATGTGGATAACACTTTCCATCATGACCCTTTTGGTGTTGTCCTAAAAACTTGCATTGCTGAGAAAAAACAAGTCTTCAAAGTTAACCATCACACAATTTGGCTGTTACTGTGCACAGTGTTCTCCTGGTTCTGGCTCCTCCCTCATTCTCAGTTCATATATGTCTTTCATATATGTTTGTCTAAAGTATGCCTACTTATCATATTTATAGCGCAATTACATTTGTATAACATAATTTTTTCAGCCATCTTCCAGTTGATGGACATGCCCAGAATTTCCATTTCCTTACCACCACAAAATGGGCTACTATACATACTTTTGTACTTGTTCTCTTGTACATTTGTGTTCTTTTCACATTTGTATGACCTCTTTTGAATATCACCCTCGAAGTAGTATTGCTAGGTCAAATGGTATGAATTTTTCCTTTTTTTGTTGTTCATAATCAAATTCTACTTATTTTTTGTTAAAATTCTGAAAATAATTTTTAGGCTTGTGGGAGGAGAGGATATCAAAACATAGGAAAAACATCAGATCTTATTAATATTTCTGTTTGGCTTTTTAAAACTTTTGTATGCTGACTCCTTCCTACCTTTCCAATTTTCTTCTGCCTTACTCCATCTTCATAGGTTCTGTGGTCCAGTGAGGCTGCCTTTTTGCTGATTCTCAAACATCACTCCACATCCCAACGCTGTGCATTTTCACTAATCACCTCTTGACACATGGATTCTCTCCATCCTCATCTGTCTCTTGGCTTCCTTCTTGTCTCAGCTAAAATCCACCTTCTGCAGGAAACCCTTCTGACCTTGCTTAATGCTGGTGTCTTTTGTGTGCATAGATGTTTGCTTTCAGTTTTCTCCATTGCGCTGTACCCAGTTCCTTGGAAAAAGGGAATGTTTTTGCTTTCAATTTTTTCTCAATTGCTTAGTATGCTGTCACATAGTAAATACTTAAATTCTTGCTGATAGCTTTAAAAAAAGCAACAGAGGAATTTACAATTAAAGACCTATGTGCCTAATTTCTCCATGTATGTGAATTTTTTATGAGAATAATCTCTTTGTGTATCAAAGGCATCCTTGGTGAAGGTATATACATAATAGACTACATCTTTGCCATAACAAAATTGACTGGAAAATATAGAGAATGCATGATTACCAGGATACTTATTTTTGAATTAACCATTACCTTAAAGTTTCTTTTTCAACAAAGTGTTTTCCACTTATACATAAAAATTTTTCATGATACTTTGAAAGAAACAGCAAAGAAGATCTTTAAAATCACCCTGTGATCGTTAACATCAGAGGAGATATAAAACAGTAAGTTGTCTGCTCTCCAGAGGATATTTACCACACTTGGGGAAGAGGTCGAGCAATGAGTGAAAGTTGAAACATCTCCTTTGAGTGGCAAGGTCCGCTAGATGATCCTATTTTTGGCAGGGAGAGTATTGAAGCCCCGGTTGCATGAAGCC
The DNA here is from genome assembly GCA_028533205.1 of Lagorchestes hirsutus. Classification (NCBI taxonomy): domain Eukaryota; kingdom Metazoa; phylum Chordata; class Mammalia; order Diprotodontia; family Macropodidae; genus Lagorchestes; species Lagorchestes hirsutus. The sequence continues at coordinate 106,888,816 of CM052679.1, read as the reverse complement.
CCAGATTATTTCTGAGTTTTCTTTTCATACTTCTCTGGAATCTTGTATTCGAAAGTCAAGTTTTCTATTCAGCTCTGTATTTTCATCAAGAAAGCTTGAAAGTCCTCTATTTTATTGAATGACCATTTTTCCCCTGAAGGATTATACTTAGTTTTGCTGGGTAGGTAATTCTTGGTTTTAACCTCCTCTCCTTTGACCTCTAAAATATCATATTCCAAGCCCTTTTATCCCTTAATACAAAAAGCTGCTAAATTTTGTGTTATCCTGATTGTGTTTCCATAATACTTGAATTGTTTCTTTCTGACTGCCTGCAATATTTTTTCCTTGACCTGGGAACTCTATAATTTAAATACAATGTTCCTAGGAGTTTTCCTTTGGAGATATCCTTCAGGAGGTGATGGGTGGATTGTTTCAATTTCTATTTTACCCTCTGGTTCTAGAACAAGGCAGTTTTCCTTGATAGTTTCTTGAAATATGATGTCTAGGCTCTTTTTTTCATCATGGCTTTCAGATAGTCAAATTATGTCTCCAAGTGTAGAGGGTGGTAGCCAGAAGTAAACAATTTTGAGGAGGGACAGCATCAAAAGAGAGAATGGAATAAATGAATAAAATAAATAGAATACATGGGTGGTAGGATAGGATGGAGGGAAATATAGTTAGTCTTTCAGAACCTGGCTGTTATAGAAGTGTTTGTTATGAGTACACATGTACACTTTAGAGCAAATTGCTTGCCTTCTCGGTGGGGGTTGGTAGGGAAGGAATAAGGGAGAGAATTTGGAACTCTAAAGTTTAAAAAAAATGTAAAAATTGTTTTCACATGCAACTGGGAAAGAAGATGTACAGGCAAGTGGTGTATAGAAATCTATCTTATCCTACAAGAAAATAGAGAAGGGGATAAAAGAAAGGGGGTGGGTGCGTTAGATGGGAGGGCAGATTTAGGGATGGAATAATCAGAATGAATGCGGCCTGGGGGTTGGGGCAAGGGAGAGATGGGGGGAAAATTTAGAACTCAAAATGTGGTGGAAGTGAATGTAGATAACTAAAAATTAATAATAATATTTTTAAAAAGAAAAAAAGGTTATTTCTCCTTGGTTTCAATATTTTTAAAAAGATGAGTTTTAAGCAGAAAATAATCGCAGTATGATATTTAATAATTTAATCAAGTAAGCTTTTTGCTTAGGTAATTTTGTAATTCTTCCTTATAGTGTACAGTTCTTTTTCTTTCATATTAGGGGGGCATAATAGATGAATCCATTTTATTAGGGCGTGATCAGAAAGAGATTAAGAAATATAGCCTTAAATTACTGAACCTTTGAAAGTAGATGAAAAGATTTATACGTTTGGATAAAAAGATAAGAGATATCAAAATAGCCAAGTAAGTGTATAAAATAAAGATTAAACTATATAAAAAGAATTCAGTTTTAGTAGACACCAAAGCCTGGTAAGAGAGATCAAGGTGATAAAAAAAAAATCAGTCAATTTAATTCTCCATGCAAAAGAGAATGACAGTTATGATCTTGGATTTCTTTTCTTAAGGGATGGATAGGAAAAGAAGATTGTCAAAGGCATTTACAGTTATGTAACAGTAAAGAATAATTCCACTCTGCCTATTAATAAAATAGCAGTATTTCAATCTGAAGATAAAAGCATATGGATAAATAAATAGCTCTCAAATCATACAAAAAAAGAAAAGAGCCAAGTACTTTTATTTGCCCAGAGTTATTGGATTGCTAAAGAAATGAGAGGAAGTAATGATAAATTTGCACACTTTAAGAAAATGTATGAATTAAAAATGGGGAAAAAAGTAGACTGCAAAGGAGGGAGATTTATCTTGGAGAAAATAACGAAACAGATATATACTACCATTACACACAGTGGATTCCCTATCCTCAAATAGCTTTGTTTGCATTACCTAGGTTTTTCCACTTTTCTTTAAATATTGCTTGGTATTCTGCCTCAGTCTCATTTGTCTTAATAAACATCCTCATTTATTCATTCATGCACATATTTGATATATTTAAGGGAGGAAATATGTTGCTTCTTCCTAATTTCTAACTTGAAATCAGCTGCCATAGATAAGTTATATATTTATACATAGAGGGTAAGGAAATTTTGATTGTGACTTGGGAACAAAGAAGTAGGTAATGCTGGAGTATGAATCATTTTGAGAATAAGGCAGATCAGGGTACATAACTGAAGTGTGAGAGGCGCTTCTGGATTGACTTCAAGGATGTCTGGAGAGAAGAATACTAGGATTCAGGCAGGATGAAATAAAGGAAGTGAGATAATGTGCTGTGGGTAGTTGAGCCCTGGACTTGGAATCAAAAGGACTGGGGCCATAGCCTGTCTCTGGTACTACTACCTATGTGACCTTGAGAATATTACTTAATCTCTAGAACTCATTTTTCTCATTTTTAATGTAAAAGGATTGGACTCGATAATGGGTATTTAATAGTTTTTGCACACTGGATACGTTTGTCAGTCTGCTCAAGTCCGTGGACCACTTTTCAGAACAATGTTTTTAAATATAGAAAATAGAATACATAGGATTAAAAGTAAGTGATAATATTAAAAGGCAATTATCAGCATTACTTTTTTTAAAGTTCACAGACCTCAGGTTAAGAACTTTAGGACTTAATAACTGAGGTTTCTTCCAGCTCTACGTCTACAGCAAAGACGCATGTTTAATTCAAAATCTTTCCTTCATCTACCTCTATGCCAAGGAAAGGGAACATAAAGTAACTCTAGTTACTTCTCCTTGTTCATCTCTGTTTCTTTGCTTCCCTTCTTACTACCTTCTATGGTTCTCTGTTTCAAGGGTCCACAATGCAGAACTCAGCTATAATATACTTTATATAGGATTTTGAGGTTTAACCTTAGAAACCAAATAATTATTTATAATGTTGCCTCCTTGGAAAAATGCATTCAGAGTACCAAGCAACTAATTTAATAATGAAAATAATTTATATTTAAGATTTGAAAAGCACTTTTCTCACAATGAAACTGTAAGCATAATGGTAACAAGTTTTACTATATCCACTTAAAAGAGGAGGAAACTGAGCCTTAGAGAGGGTTATGTGATCACACAGCCAGGCTGTTTCAGAATAAAATAAAACTTAGGTCTCCCAACTCCCAAGTCCCATGTCTTTTTTGCTGGAACTTGTTTAGAAGAGGATTTATAGAAAAACGTTGATAATTTAACTATACATATTGTAGATCTTACCATAAAATGAGTGAAGGAAATTTTGTCAGAAGAAAAATTATTCAAAGTAGGATTGGAGCAGAAGATTTGGTTCGTCAGGTTTGTTACGATTTTTGTACATAACATCAAGAATGCTTAGAGTCTGGAATCAATATTATAACATTTCAGCTGGAAGGGAGTTTAGAAGTCACCAAATGTAATCCTTTTATTTTATAGATGGAGACACTGAGGCCCAGAGAAATGAATGAAACATATGAAGCCACACAAGGTAGAGTGGTGGAGGAGAAACTGGAAATTCATATCTGGAACTGTTTTTACTCTATCATACTAGTATACAAATTTACCTATGTATAATGTCATTCCTTGGGCCAGGTACGATGAATTGCACTGATCAGATCTTTGATAATAAGCACTTGTAGGGATATGTCCAGAATTACAAAAGATGTGACAGAGAAAATAGGCACTATCCAGTTCATCTAAATATTCCAGCTTCATGAATGGGCTGAATTTCTCCTACCCAAAGGCTGGTGAATCGTAATAACTACTTTTTAAAAATACTTTTATTGGTTAAATATTTCCCAATTAAATGTAAGTTTTTAAAAATCATTTTGAAATTTTGAGTTCCAAATTTTCTCCATCCCTCTTGGGAAGGGAAATAATATGATATTGATTATACATGTGAAGTCTGACAAAATATGTTTCCATAATAGTCATGTTGCAAAAGAAAGAAAAACCAAAATAAAACAATAAAAAGCATCTAGGTCAACTACCCCACTGATAGTAAATTCTTCAGCTTGAAAAGGTTACTTGAAAAGTGGAGGGAATGTTGATGCATGATTTTCTGTTTGCACATGCTTGTACACTCAATGCAGCCTCTGAAGCTGAGATGCTAGAAAGAATGCATCAGTTCTCTGCTGCTTGGCTAATTTTGGTCTAAGAATTAACACCAAGAAAACATAGGTGCTTCATCACCCACCACCACACCATCCATACCTGGAACCATCAGTTACAGCAAATGGAGCAGTTTTGAATGCGGTGAATAAATTCGCTTACCTTAGTAGTGTACTTTTCAGAGGTATACACATTGATAATGAGATTGATGCACACATTGCCAGAGCTAGCTCAGTGTTTGGGAGGCTCTGAATGAAGGTATATGAGAGAAAAGTAAGGGAAGAGTACGTATGTATGTGAAACCTGGGCATTATACCAGTCCCATGCCAGGAAAATGAATTATTTGCACTTCAGTTATCTTAGGAAGATTCTGAAAATCACCGGATAGGATAAGGTGCCAGACACTGAGGTCCTCACTCTAATTAAACTGCCAAGCATTCAAATGCAAATTTTCAAATGCAAAATGTACCCTTGCCAAAAAAGACTATTTTATGGAGAACTCACACAGCTTAAGTGTTTACAAGGTGGCCAGAATGAGCAATAAAAGGAACCTCTCAAGGTTTCTCTTAAGAATTTTTGAATTGATTGCGTGACATGGTAGAGACTTGCACATGGCCATTCAGCATGGTGTGCCCACATCAGAGAAAGTGATTTGCTCTATGAGCAAAGCAGACTCTAAGGAGGAGAAGGATGCACACACTTAGAGTATCCACCCCAAATGCTGACGTAGAGTATTGGTTTCCAACTTAGGACAGAGCATTCTGAACTTGTATTCACTTGATCAGGCACAATCAGACACACTGAAACTTGATTCTACCATAGTGGTATCATTTTGGTCCTCTTCAAGAATGAGGGACGTGACAAAGTTATGTACATGGTCTTAATTTCAATTTATTTCATTAATTGGTTTTTAATACTATCATACTGATGCAGCAATAAAGGCAGTGTTTAGAGTAACAAGAACAACCCTCAGAGTCAATGAGACTTGTGTTCAAACCACTTATCTAATATCCTGGCTGCATGACCCTGGAAAAAGGACAAGTCACTTAAACTTTCAGCAGCTTCCTTTGCTAATTAGTTTCAGAGAAGGTGCCATCTGTACTTGAAGAGGAAGTTTCCTCATCAGAGAGTTCCTATATGACTGAAGTTAAAATCTGATTCTGACCTACAATCAAAAAAACAAGCCAAAACACCATGATACACAGGAAAGAAAATTCATCATTGGCTGAGGTTGGAAAGAAGTCCATCAATGGCTGAGTAATTTTTCAATACCATCTATCAACTACACTGAAGGGTTTTTATGTTTCTTTGTTTTGAAGTAGGTTAGTAAATTTTCATTTTGCTGATATCTATTTTTTTTTTGCAAACTAAAGTGGTGCTGCATATGTCTATATATTTCCATCATCATTTAATATTTATTATTTTTTGAGTTCTAAATTTTCTTTCCCTGTAGGCCCTCCACTATCCATTGAGAAGGCAAGCAATATGAAATCAATTTTACGTGTGAAATAGTAGAAAACATTTCCATTTTAGCTGTGATACCACATAAAAGAAAGAAAAAAGTAAAAACACTTATTCCAATTTGCACTCAGAACTCCATCAGTTCTTTCTCTGAAGGTAGATAGCATAAGTCACTCAGAATTGTCTTGAATCATTGTATTGCTCAAAGTAGGTAACTCTTTCATGGTTAATTATTGCTGTAATATTAGCATTACCATGTATGGTAGTCTCTTGGTTCTGTTCACTTAACTCTACATCAATTGATTGCACATTTTACCAGGTTTTTCTCTAAAACCATCCCCATTGTCATTTCTTACAGCACAATAGTATTCTTTCACAGTCATATATGACAAGCTGTTCAGTCATTTTCAAGTTGATAGGTATCCCCTCAATTTCCAATTATTTGCCACCAAATAAACAACTATGCAATGTTAATGGAATGGGAAGATCTTTCCCTCCAATTAATAGGTCTATATGACCTGCTTTGAGATCAGGCCCAGATGACTGCTATGATGGGGTCTCAGTCACACAAAGTTTGAGTCACATGGCATGGTGGGAGAAGCTTGCTGAGCAGACGGAGCAGAAAGACACAGAGGTGGGTCAGAGTAGCTAGATTGAGTGATTGGGAGGAATTTTGTCGAGGAAGGCTTGTTTGTATGGAGGCCTGATGGAGGAAAGACTTGGAGATGGTGCTTCCTGGTTTGGCAACGCGTACAAACTTCTTTGTTACCAAGGTAGATTTGGCTTTCTGGTATCTATACAAATATCTTGTTTTTTTCTATGAGGAAGAGAGTTATTTATATTTTGAAAATTTACATGAATATTCATAGCAGCTTCTAAGGGTATTGCACTGGCATTGGAAATGGCCATGGGAATGAGATGTAAAATATGAAAGCCTCTACTTGGAGACAAGAAGGCTCTGGGGAAGAAAATGGATATCCCAGGATGGCAGGGCTTTACCTCATTCCTCTCTGGGGAAAAATAGGCTAAAAATACATGACTTTGTGAAAACTGGGAACTGAGGCTACAGAAGGGAGAATCCAGAAATTTAGAAAGATGTCTGGGAGGAATACTAGAGAAAGAAATAGCAGGGATATGTAGAAGAGGTAATTATATGTATTATATATAAAAGTAGAGACAAATTGCTGGAGAAAATGTTCAGCTAAAAAAGCAGTTAGTTGATTTACATGAGAAACTTTCTATGCTACAGTGTCTGAAGTACTAGATAGTAGAAGAAAAGGCAGCTGCGAGGTTAGCTCAGGAAAAAAAAGTTAACAAAAGGGAGCTACATGCAATCTTTTAATATGTGGGGCCTAACTGGGGCCCAGACACCTGGGAGGAAGTTCAGTGGGAGGAAAATTAAACCAGTCTAGAAGAGGAACCTTCTAGGAATGTGGGTACACATCCAATACCACAAAGAAGTCAGGAGAAATAGGGGGCCACACAGTTTTTAAGAAAGTAATTGAGGATTTTACTCAGCAGGAGGTCACTTATACTTTAAGTCAATTCATTGAACAAAACGAGAGAATCATTAGCATCTTGGATGGTGAGAATCAGTGACAAAGGGGTGAGAGGAATATGAGTAGATAAGACAGACTGTTTCAGATTTATGTGTATTGGTCAGTATCATCTTGTACAACAAGCTTTTTGGGATTACAGTATTCAAAGCAGCGAACAATGGAATTAATTTGTTCGCTTTAGCTGTCGGGGGTGCAATAAACAGTATCCTACTGACTCTAAGCAGCCTAGTGGAGATAGATCCTGGTAATGAAAACTGCAATAATGGTCAGAGATAGAGAAGATTCTAGAAAAATGGTGGAGTAGCTCAGAAAATTCCAAACTTTCAAGATTTTCCCCCATGAGAGTCAAAATAGTACCTTACAGTAAAAAAAAAAAAAAAAAAAAAAAAAAAAAAAAAAAGTGTGAGTGGAGATAAATAAGAATAGGCCCACAACCAGAGGCTTCTTGGGACAATTTGATAAGACAGGAAGAAAAAATTCAGGACAAGATTTGATCCCAGGGAAGAGTAAAGTCCTCCTGATTAGGGTCCCTTTTAACAACAACTGGCAAGCCTTGTGGCTAGTTGGTTTGATAAACTGTCTTGTCCTCAGCCACAGGACCTTCTGCCCTTAGAAAAATGAGGGGAGTTGGGTATTTGAACCCAGGAAGATTGAGGGAACCTGTACTGTTAAGGAACACCAGACTCAGCTGTGCTGTGAAAAATGGTGTTGGTGAGAAGGATACAGCACACACCAAGTGACTGCAGAAGCAGTGTGACAGAAAGCCTCTGGTACTTGCGAGAGGTTGGATGTTTGGCTTTGGTTCCAGGCAGGAGGGCAGAACTGAAGATCTGGGCCAAGAAGCACCATTTCCTATACCCCAGGGCTAGAGGTGATTACAAAAATTAAGCTATTACCACAAAAAGTGCATGGGCAAAGGAGGAAGAATCCAACCACAGAAAGCTATTTCAGGAATAGAGATGACCTAGGTTCATCTTCAGAGGAAGATATTGAAATAAAGAAACCCCAAAAGATGAATGTCAAATAGGCATGAGACCAAAAAGAATCTTAGAAGATCCTAAAAAAGAGTTTAAAAAACCATATCATACAGATGAAGGAAAAACTAAAGAAAAAAGAATAATAAAAGAAAAGAAGGTTATGAAAGGAAAGTCAACCAATTATAAATGGAAACCCAGAATCTTTTTTTCATATAAGCATATTTATTCTCAGCTTTCAACATTCACTTCCACAAAATATTGAATTTCAAATTTTCTCCCCATTCCCCCCACCCCCACCCCAAGACACAATGTATTCTGATTGCCCTCTCCTCAAATCTGCCCTCCTTTCTATCACCGCCTCCCCTAATTCCCTTAACTTTTACTTTCCTGTAGGGTAGGATAGATTTCTGTACCCATTGCTTATATATCTTATTTCCTACTTGCATGTCTGGAATCCATAGCAGCCACCAGGGATTCAGTCACCTAATGCCTTTCTACTCGTTCTGTGCTGGTGTGGCCCCCACTGAACTGTGCTCCACTCCCCGCCTTGTGAAATAGACCTTTTCTTTTGACCTTCCAGATGGTGTCAGGCTGGAAATTTGCTTTGGTCAGTCATTTTTATGCCTATTGCTGCTCTAGAATTTGTTTAGAGTCAATTTTTTGCATGTTTCTGAAGGGTTTGGGGGAAGAACTGTAACATGTCTCTGCTTCTATTCCACCCTGTTAGCTCTACCCCCTGGAAATTCTGACTTTTTAGGAAGAAAATGGCATCTTGAAAATTAAAATTGGATAAAGTGAAGTCAGCAAAACCATAAGAGACCAAGAAATAATGAAGCAAACTCTGAATACTAAAAAATAGGAAACAAGGTGAAGCATTTTATAAGAAAAACAACAGATTTGGAGAATAAATACAGAAAAGAAAGCATGAAAATAACCAGTCTAACTGAAAGCTGTGATCAAAAAAAGAGTCTTGACACAATAATACACAGAATAATTAAAGACGATTGTCCTGAAGTCTTAGAATAAGAAACAGAAAAGCAAAATCCATCAGTCAATACCCATGAGATTTCCTATGAGGAAAACTAATAGGAATATCATAATCAAATTCTGAAACCTCCAGCTCAAGGATAAAACATTAAAAACATAAAAACTGAAACAATTTAAATATGTTGGTGCCACAATTATAGATCTAGCAACGAAGATATTAAAGGACTGCAGATCTTGAAACATCATATATTGAACAACAAAACACGTGAGACTGTGGCTGAAAATATCACACCTTGCAAGGCGGAGTATTATCCTGAAAGGAAAAAAAATGGGCGTTTGATAAACTCTCAGACTTTGGGAGTGCGTTACAAATATCCTGAACTTACTAGAATATTGGACACATGAGAACCAAGGACCATATGAGGCATGTACCAAAGACTGATGGTCAGGCCGGCACAATGACAGGACGGTTTTATGCACATATATGTATATATGTACATACACGTGTGCATACACATACACACACATGCACTTATGCATATATGCGTGTATATATTTATATACATACATACAAATATATTATGAAAAACATGTCTATGACTCTTATTAATAATTCGGTGGTTCATAAGTAAGATGGGGGAAAATCTGAGTAGGATATTAATGTAAAAAGTAAAACCATTTAGGAACAGTTGAAGAAAGGAATTTATACAAATGAGGCACCAGAGGAAGAACTGAATTAGCTGGAGGGGAGGCCTGGGAGTTCTGGTAACCTACATTCATTAGGAATGAGTTTTTAACAGGGAAAAAATATATTTAGAAGCATATAAAAGTCTTCTAAATTCAGAAGAAATTAAATGGACAGGGCATAAGGAGGGGAGAGAGGACAAGGGAAGGATCTTTGGAGTGGAAGAGACGGAATAGAGAAAAGGGAAGTATAGAAGGGTGTTTAGATTTATGTGAGAGGGAGAACAGTGCAGGGATCCTTGGAGGGGGATAGTGAGGCTGGGTAGCAGAAGTAAAGTAGAGGAGGCAGGAGGGATAGGAAGCATATATGCACAAACATAAGAAACAAGGCCTAAAATATGTTTGTGAAAGTGTATGTCTATATATGTATGCATGTAAGTGTGTGTATCTATACCAATAGAGAAACATATTTAAACCTTATTGAAGCCTTCTGGGTAGGTAGGGGATGGGGGAAAAAGAACAAATTTAAAAAGTGCACTGCAGAGAATTTTGTTCACTCACAAGGAAGCTAAGAAAAGATGAACAATTTTCAACACAGCAAGTCTAATCATACAGGCTTTTTTGAAAAGAAAATTTATTGTTACATACATAATTAGAATCCTCTCATGTTCTGTTATGCAAATGACATGTTTTTTTTTCCCTTGGTGACTTTGTATTTAAGTTCCAATATTAAAGTTTATGATATGTTTGCAGTTCTTTTTCCCTATCCTTTATTTGTGTTTTGGCATTTGAGTGAAAAATGAAATTTAAAAGAAAAGAACAAAAATGAAATAGAGTACTAATAGCACCTAAAACAAAAACTTATGGAGGATTTTGATGTTTATCATAGCACTCCCTTAATGGTTCTTCCTGGAAATATAACAAGTTTATGATATTATATTATAGTAGTCTGTTATTATTATATTGTATTATACTTTATTATAGTATATTGTATTATACATATTATATTATGTTATGTTATATTATATTATGTTATATTATATTGTATTATATTATATGAAAACTGTCTGTTCCTCCTGCTTATAAGCACATAATTCAGACTTTACTAATTGGGGAAATAACACACCCTGTTTCGGAGTAGCTACATAAGATTTCTCAGTTAAGTGACTTATAGGAATGAGGGAAAGATAAATTTCCTCAAGAGGGAAGAGCAAATAATCAAAGGAATCAAATTCAGTATAGACTAACAATTAAATGACTTTTTACTGCTTTTTTTAAGAGCAGGGATAGATTTTGGAAGGATACATGGTATTCCAACTAATGAACTACATAAGATATACTGAGAAAAGGGACTTAATATTAGATGGAATGGGGAAGTAAGAACCGCCTCTATATATCCTCCTGAATAATGATATCTGAGTTTGTCACACCTTCAGGAAGAATAGGAAATTGGCTAGATTAAAGAAATAGACAGATGGGATTACAGACCCCGTATCAGTTTAAACATATACTGGAAAAATGGATAAACTACTATACCTAAGGCATAAATTGATACTGGGGCAGAGTTCTCTTACATATAGAAATCCTGATCAATTTAAACATGGAGCTCCTGTTACCATCACTGAACTGGAAAAAGCTGAAATATCAAATACACAAGATAAAGTAATGAAAATAGTATAATTACTTAAGAAAGAGTATACCGTGGCAATTGTACCCATTCATAAATACATTATTGGAATAGATATATTGAGATATATTGAGAGGTGTGATTTTAAATTTGCCTGAGTGGTGATAGCAATTAGCAGTAATGAAGAGAGAAATTAATGCTATTCTAGTGGGTTCTTGCACTCTGGAATCATGGCTGACACTGTATTTACCTTGCTTCTATTTATTGTCTCCTTTTTCGTTTTGACCTTTGTTTAACCTGTTTGCTAGATTTGTCTCCTATAGGTTTTAGATGACTTGCTTTTAGATGACTGACTGCTTAAGATGAATGTCAGCCTCTGTCCAAGACTATGATGCATCAATCCTTGACATGGCATCAACCAAGCTCCAGATACTGGCTAAAGAACTGATCCCTCAAATGGAACCTCTTGGGGAAGGGACAGTTCTACATACAATCTCCGTAGGAAATATTTGTAGAAAGAGAGACTTTTGCCCCTTATCCCTAGGGATTTTGGGCCCCATTCATTTGAGGGGGAAATAATGGGGTGGTTTTGCTCAAGCCCCAGTTCTATGATATTGCTTTAATGTGTTTATTTTGTGTTATTCCTGTTATATTATTGTGAAATTATGTTGATACTAGTTACTCCTAAACCCCCATTGACTTACATAATGAACAGGAAAGATCTTAGGGTCAAATGTAATGTTAATGGAATGGGAAGATCTATGTGACCTGCTTTGAGGTCTGGCCCAGCTGACTGTTGTGATAGAGCCTGAGTCACATGGAGTTTGAGTCACATGCCATGGTGGGAGGAACTCACCCAATGGTTGGAGCAGGAAGAGACAGAGGTGAGGCAGAGCAGTTAGCTTGAGTGAGAGAGAGAGGAATTTTGCCTCAGAGAGCCTGATTTTGATGAGACCAAACAGAGGGAAGACTTGGGGATGTTGGTGATCCCTGGGTTGATGATGTGTACAAACTTGTTTCCATGGTGAATTTGGCTTTCTGGTATAAAAATCTTGGTTTTGTCTTTGAGGGAGACAGTTATTTATATTTTGCAAATTTACCCTGGAAATATATAAGCATATTCATGGCTTCTGCTATGGGTATTGCAATGGCATTACAAGCTATTAACAGTTTTTTGTACGTATGGGTCCATTTCCATTTTCTTTCATCTTCTTGAGATACAAACCTAGGAGTGGTATTGCAGGGTCAAAGGGTATGGACAATTTTAGCAACCTTTGGTAATAGCGTTAAATTATCATATAGAATTGTTAAAACTGTTCACAGTGCATTAGTGTCCCTATTTTTCCGTATTCCTTCCAGCATTTGTGACTTCCTTTTTCTGTAAAGGTAGCTAGTCTGAGAAATGTGTGGTGGTTCCAGAAATTTGTTTTAATTTGTACATCTCTAATCAATAGTGATTTAGGATGTTTTCATGTCAATTTATTTAATTTTGACTCATTCTTCTGAAAATTGTCTGTTCATATGCTTTGATCACTTACTGGAGAATTTGGGAATATTGGAAAATTTTAGGATTTTGTATTTGTAAATATTTGTAAATATGACTCACTTCCCTATCTATTTGAGAAATAAGATCTTTATCAGGGATATTTGCTGTAAAAATTATTTTTCATTTTCCTTCTAATTTTGGTTGTACTGGTTTTCTTTAGTCAACATTCTTAATTTCATATAATTAAAAGCATCCATTATATTTTCTGTCATATTCTCATCTTTTGTTTTGTCATAAACTCTTTCCTTATCCACAAATAGCACAGATAAAATTTTCCATACTCCCCTAATTTTCTTATGACATCACCTCTTATGGCTAAAATATGTATTCATTTTGACCTTATATTGGTATTTGATATGAGGTGTTGATTTATGCTTGCTTTCTGCCAAGTATTTTTTTTAATATTCCCAGGAATTTTTGTTAAATATTGAATTCTTATCCCAAAAGCCTGGAGCTTTGGGTTTAATTTAGTACTCTCTCCTGCGTACCTAATCTGTTCCACTAATCTATTACTGCATTTCTTAAACAGTACTAATTTGTATTATAGATTGCAACTTGTTCTGCAAGGCTACCTTCTTTCCTATTCTTTTTCATGGAAAGCTGTAATATTCTTGGTTTTGGTTCTTTTAGATGGATTTTATTATTTTTCTATCTCTATGCAATGATTCTTTGATAGGCTAAATGGTTGGTTGCTGTCCTTTGTCTTCAAAGAGGACACAAATGACATCATCATTGTAAAGTGAAATTTCAGTGTGTCTGACTGTGACTGATCAGACCAATACGAGCTTGGAATGCTCTACCACAGGTTGGGCACAGATAATCCGTTTGAATGTTTGGGGTGGATATCCCAAATTCGAGAATCATGCGTTTACTTTGTGCTGTCTCAATTCTGCTTTGCTCAAAGAGCATAGCACCTTTCCTTATGTGATCATGCCATGCTGAGCGGTCTTGTGCCAGTGTCTCCCATATGGCACAGTCAAATCCAAAGTTCTTGAGAGAGACTTTGAGAGTGTTCTTCTATCGTTTCTTCTTGTCACCAGGTGATCTACTGCCCCATGAAAGTTCTCCATAATTTAGTCTTTTTGGCAAACATACATTTTGCATTTGAACAACGTGACCAGCCCATCAGAGTTGAGCTCTCTGAAGCATAGTGTGAATACTTGGTAGTTCAGCTCGAGCAAGGATTTCAGTGTCTGGTACTTTATCATGCCAGGTGATCCTCAGAATCTTCCTAAGACAGTTCAAATAGAAATAATTCCGTTTCCTGGCATGGCACTGGTAGACTGTCCATGTTTCATAGGCATAAAACCATGAAGTCAGCACAAAGGCTCTGTAGACCTTCAATTTATTGTAGTCAGTCTAATAACTCTTCTCTCCCAAAACTTTCTTCAGAGACTCCCAAACACTGATCTAGCTCTGGTAATGCGTGCATCAATGTCATTGTCAATGTGTGCATCACTTGAAAGTACACTACCAAGATAAGTGAACTTATCCACAGCATTTAAAACTTCTCCATTTACTGTAACCAATGGTTCCACGTGTGCATAGTGTGGTGCTGACTGATGGAGCACGTACGTTTTTTTAGTTTTAATTATTAGGCCAAAATTAGCACAGGCAACAGAGAATTGATCCATACTTTGTTGCATCTCAGCTTCAGAGGTTGCATTGAGTGCATACTTATCTGCAAACAGAAAATCACCCACCAACAATTTTGTCTTGGCTTGTAACATTTTCAAATTGAAGAACTAACCATTAATACAGTAGTTAACTTTGATGCCCTGTTCATCCTCATTTAAAACATTTGTCAACATGGCTGAAAACAGCATGCTAAAAAGTGTGGGAGCAAGTACACAGCCCTGTTTCACTCCATTGGTGACCAGGAAGACACGAGAGCTTTGCCCATTATTCAAAACGTGGGCAAACATGCCATCATGAAATTTACTTATAATATTGATGGACTTCTATGGGCAACCAAATTTTGACGTAATTTTCCATAAGCCCTCACGACTAACAGTGTCAAAGGTCTTGGTCAGATCCACAAATGTTGATACAGACCTCTATTCTGCTCCTGGCATTTCTCCTGGGATTGTCGAGCAGCAAACACCACATCTACTGTTCCTCAGCCCTTTCTGAAGCCACACTGGCTCTCAGGTAGATGACCATCTTCCAGATGAAGGATCAGCCTATTAAAGAGGACTCTAGCAAGAATTTTACCAGCAATGACTAAGAGAGATATCCACCTGTGATTTTCGCAGGACAATCTATTCCCTTTAGCTGGCGATGGACAGTGGAGGCATCCTTGAACTCCTGGAGGATAACCTCTTCTTGCCATATGACCTGGAAAATTTCAGTCAGCTTTTGTATGAGCAATGGTCCCTCTACCTTGTAAATCTCAGCTGGAATAGAATCAACACCAGGTGCTTTGCCACATGAAAGGAGCCTAATGGCCCTCAACTTCAGTTGGAAGTTCAGCTAAGGAGGGATTGACTTCAACAAGATGTGAGAGTGACAAAGGTAATGTGTGGTGCAGAGTGCTGGACTAATCATAGACTTATTCTTTCCAAGCTAAGTATTTGCATTCATCTAAAGCACTTCCCCCAGGCAAAATGACTACCAGAAGAATTAATGTCAACAAATTAGAGATCTTCTCTGATCCTGAACAGTTTACTGCTGACTTGGAGGAAAAGTTGAGCCAACACACAGTTGGCAACAGTGGAGCAGAAAAGGAGTGGACAGTTCTCAGACATTTGGTGTACAGCACTGCATTTGCTCATCTGAGTCAGAACATTAGCAAACTCCAATACTGGTTTGATGAAAATGATGGGGAAATTCAGAGGCTGCTCAATGAAAAACATGGACTCCACAGGATTTACCAGCAGGATAGTTCATCTACCTCTGAGAAGGCAGCATTTAATTCCACCAAAAGCAAAGTACAAGCAAAGATTAGAGAGATGTAGAATTTCTGGCAGAAGGCAGATGAAATTCAGTTTTATGTTGATAGTAACAGTCCAAAGCACTTTTATGATTCCATGAAGGCTATTTATGAACCAAAAGCTTATGGTGCATCACAACTACTCAGTGCTGATGGAGCCCCATTGATTAGTGATAACGACATGATCCTAGAAAGATGGAGTGAACACTTCCATAGTGTTCTAAACAGACCATCATCAATCAATGCTGAGGCCATTGACTGTTTACCTCAGATAGGCTAAATAGTATGGTACTGAGTAAATAAAGTAAAATTTAGATAGGATTGTCATTTTTATGACTTTGACCTGTCCTACCTATGACCAAATAACCTACGCGTGCACAATTCATATTTCTCTAGTTGTTTAAATCTGCCTTTATTTGTGTGTTTCTAAGTGAATTCATATAGTTCCTCAGCGTGTTGTGGCAGGTAGAATTCCAATTATTTTAGGTTGTCTACAGTTATTTTAAATAGAAACTAGACAACGTTCCAAAGACTGTGGAAATTATAGCACATGGGGAAGGTAACTGTTGTTTATTCAGGTGAGGATGATTACCAAATTGTACCTTTGGCTCATATATTCTACCATGAATGAGGCTATCATAAGATGTTCATAGACTCCAGAAGCATGGCTGACCCTATATGTATGCTGCTTCTGATTATTATCTCTTTGCTTCTTTTTGGATTTTTGTCTGTTAAACTTCTTTGCTAGATTTGTTTCCTATAGGCTTAGCACCGTCTAACTGAAGATGACTGATTGCTTAAGCCAGATGTCACTCGCTATCCACGACTCTGATGTGTCATTTCCAGACCTGAAGAAGTGAATTCTCAAATGTGACATCTTGGGACAGGGACAGCTCTGCATCAAATTTCAGCAGGAAATAGGTATGGAAGAAGAGACCTTTGCCCCTTATCCCAAGATTTTAGGCCCCATTCATTCAAGGGGGAGTGCTTGTGCTCAAGTCCCACCCCAAGAGAGTTTTATATGCTCATTTTGTGTGATCCCTGTTATACTGTTGTAAAGTTCAAATGACACCAGTTGCCTAAGATAATGTTTTAAATGCTTATTTCTTGTTATCCCTGTTACAATTATGTTGATACCTGTTGCCCCACCAACATATGTAATGAATGCAGAATATTTTGGGGTGGAATGTAGTAGCAATATAAATGGAAGGATCTTTCTCATTTATTAATATGCTCATGTGACCTGCTTAATCACCTAGACACCTAAGTCACATGTGGTGGGAGGAGCTGGCTCTTTGGGTGGAACAGGAAGGGTGGAGTAAATACACGAGGAAGTGAGTGAGCATGGTTGGGGAAGAAGAGAGAAGATACAGGCCAGGAGGCACAGCAAGGCTCAGGCTCGTGAGTTTTTCCCTGTGAGAAGGCTCTGACAGAAAGGGGAAGGCTTGGGAATGGCTTTGCCTCCTGCAGCGATAATGTTTATTGACGTCTTAGTCACTATAACAGATTTAGCTGTCTGCTTCTGGGATTTGGCTTTCTGATGTGTAAATAAATGTTTTCCTTCTACCTTCAATATGGAGAGTCTTTTATACTTTGAGACTGAGAATTATGCCTGCATATTCACAATCACTTTCAGTGCTATGAATATTGCCTTGGTGATACAATATTTTAGAAACTAATGTCTTTACACTGATTGTAAAAATTCTTTCCCAATTTTCTGCTTCCTTCTCAAGCTTGGTTGCTTTGGTTTTGTTTGTGAAAAATTTTTCAATTTAATGTAGTCAAAATTATCCACTTTTAATTTCATAATGTCCTCTATTTCTTGTTTGATCATAAATACTTCCATTCTGCATGTATCCAAGAGGTAAACTATCCCTTTCTCCTCCTTATCATATGTGAGCTGAGAGCTCTAAAAGTAGCTGTTGCAGCTATCACTGCTTTTGTTGCTGCTACTGCTAATGATTTAGCCACTCTTAAGGTCTATTTCTGGTTTGCTGGAGCTGGTGCTCTGCTTGGGCTGCAGCTGGACTTTGTTCTTCTCTCACCCAGGTTTGACAGACCTTTTATTCTGATCTTCTAAGTTTTTTTTGGCATTTGTGGGTTGAGAATTCTGGAAAGCTCCACAGTTTCCAGTGATTCAGACCTCTGACGCCAGTTCTGGGTTTGTTGAGGCCCAGACAGTAGTCGTCATGGACTGTGCCAAATTGTGCTCCTCTCTCAGCATAGTACAACAGACTGCTTCTGTCATCTTTACATGTTTTTTTTTTTTAAGCTGGAAATGTCTTTTCACTGTGTTTTTGTGGATTCTTCTGCTCTAGTATTTGTTCAGATTCATTTTTTACGGGTATTCGGGGGGATTTGGAGAGTGCTCAGGGGAATCCCTACACTTACTCTGCCTTCTTGACTCTGCCCATCCTCTAATTCTCCTTTTTCAGGCGTTATTTCATTAGTGATTTAGTGATATTTTTGCCTTTTTTAACAATCTGATAAGTTTCTTTTCATAATTTTCTCCCCTCAATTTCCTTTCTTTGCCCAATTATTCACCTACTAGTATTACCTCTTTAACTCTTGTAGAAATCTTTGTGGGTCTTGTGTGTAATTTGCTTCTTTTTCTTTGAGGCATTACTTGTAACAGTCTTCATATTATCTTTTTTTTTTTTAAAGTTTGTCTTGAAGGGGGCAGAGCCAAGATGGCAGAGTAGAAAGACACACATATGCAGGGTCTCCCCACACAGCCCATAAAATACCTGTAGAGAGGAACTATCAACAAATTTTGGAGCAGCCCAGGGTGACCTGAAATGCCCAAGGGAAACGTCTGTTGAACCAGACCCGGAGCAGAGCCCTGCCCAGCCTTGGCAGTGCAGTGAGGCTTGTGAACAGCTTTGGGGTGGAATCTACAGTCTGGGAAACCTCAGTTCCAGCAGCAGTGGGTTCACAGATCCCCCAACCCACAGGCATCAAAGGTCAGTGACGGAGATTTTTTAGCTGGCCAGAAAGGGAGAAGGGTCTTCCATAGCTCTGGCCTTAGGCAGCCACTGCAGAGATCACATTGGCAGGTGCAGCAGCTGCTTCCACTGTTGGAGTGTAAAAGCAGCTGGAGGCATTGAAGAGCTGAGTCTTGCCTCAGCCCTGTGTGGAGGCCCTGCCTGAGCTGGTCTTTGTCTCACACTGAATGGTGGCCCTACCCATCCAGTTTATCTGAAAATCAGCCCCCAGTGTTGACTTGGTGGAACTGGAGTCCAGATGGCTGTGGAGAGGAACCTCTGCTAAGATTCTGGGTACAAAAGTCCCTCTCTGCGTCCAGACCAGTACACACTTGATTGTGCCACCTTGGAGGAACTGAGATCTCACAGATTCCCAGAGTATACCCTACTTTTGACAAAGGACCCAAAAATCAAGTAACTGGTTGTAATAAATGCCAAAAAAAAAGGAAAAAAAAATATGACTATAGAAGGCTACTTTCATCATCTCCCATCCTTTTGGATGAGGAAGAACAATGCTTACCATCAGGGAAAGACATAAAAGTCAAAGCTTCTGTATCCCAAACATCCAAAATAATTATTCAATGGGCTCAGGCCATGGAAGAGCTAAAAAGGATTTTGAAAATCAAGTAAGATAGGTGGAGGAAAAATTGGGAAGAGAAATGAGAGAGATGAAGGAAAAGCATAAAAAGTAGGTCAACATCTTGCTAAAGGAGACCCCAAAAAATGCTCAAGAAAATAGCACCTTTAAAAATAGGCTAACTCAAAAGACAAAAGAGGTTCTTAAAGCCAATGAGGAGAAGAATGCTTTAAAAAGCAGAATTAGGGGGCGGAGCCAAGATGGCAGAGTAGAAAGACGCAGATACACATAGCTCCCAACCCACAATCCATATAACATGTGTATAGAGTAACTCACGGCGAATTCTGGAGCGGTGGGGACACAGCACAGTGGAGCGAGGGAGATTTCTGTTCCAGAGGGACCTGCAGACCTCTCGAGGAGGGTCCGTCGCACCGTGGACTGGGCGCCAGTGCTGGGAGCTGAGTGCAGCCC
>CM052679.1:106847544-106868418 GCA_028533205.1 Lagorchestes hirsutus | reverse complement strand
GGAGGGGGCAAAAGGGGAGAAAATTTGGAACCCAAAATTTTGTGAAAATGAATGTTAAAAGTTAAACAAAATATAAATTTAAAAAATAGATGGGTAGGCAAGTATAATAGCCTTGGTATTTAAGATAAAGCAGACAACGAATATAGCAAGCTACTCTGATAAACCCAGGGAACCCAGCTTCTGGGATAAAAACTCACTGTTTGAAGAAAACTGGATAACAGTGTGGTGGAAACTAGGCATAGACCAATTCCTGACACTGTACACAAGAATAAAATCCAAATGGATACACGATCTAGGTATAAAGATTGATACTATGGACAAGTTGGTGGAGCAAGTACTACTGTATTTATCGGATTTATGGAGAAGGGAAGAATTTTTGACTGAAGAATAGATGGAAACATTATGAAGTGCAAGATGAATAATTTTGATTACATAAGACTGAAAAGTTTTTGTACAATCAAACCCAATGCAACCAAAATTCAGAGAGATGTAGTATATTGGGAAAGCATTTTTGTAGCTAGTCTCCGGGATAAAGGCCTCATTTCTAAAATATAAAGAGCACTGAGTCAAATGTACAAGAATACAAGTCATTCCCCAATTGATAAATGGTCAAAGGATAAGAACAGGCAATTTTCAGAGGAAGAAATTAAAGATTTTTATAGTCGTATGAAAAAATACTCTACATCACTTTTGATTAGAGAGATACAAATCAAAACCACTCTGAGGTACCACATCACACATATCAGATTGGCAAACATTACAGAACAAGAAGATGATAAATGTTGGAGAGGATGTGGGAGAATTGGAACACTAACTCATTGTTGATGGAGCTGTGAGCTGATCCAGCCATTCTGAAGAGCGGTTTGAAACTATGCTTAAAGGGCTTCAAAAATGTGCGTACTCTTTAACCCAGCAATATCACTTCTAGAACTATAACCTGAAGACATCATAAAAATGGGAAAGGGTCCCACATGTCCAAAAATGTTCATAGCAGCACACTTTTGTGTGGCCAAAAACCGGAAATCAATTAGATACCCATTAATTGGGGAATGGCTGAAAAACTGGGGTGTATGAATGCAATGGAATACTATTGTGCGATAAGAAATGATGAACAGGAAGACTTCAGGGAGGACTGGAAAGATTTATATTATCCGATGCTGAGTGAAAGAAGTAGAACCAGGAGAACTTTGTGCACAGTAACTACTACAGTGTGCAAGAGTTTTTTTCTGATAGACCTAGATCTTCACAGAAATGCAAGGACTTAAAAAAATTCCCAGTGATCTTCTAAGGCAAAATGGATTCCACATCCAGAGAAAGATCTATGGACTTCAATTGCAGAATGTAGTGATCATTTTTTTGTTTGTGTGTATTGTGTTTTGGTTTGTTAGATGATTCCTCCCATTCATTTCAATTCTTCTACATAGCATGTCTATAGTAAAAATGTACTTAATAGGAATTTTTTTGTAGAACCTATAGAAAATTGTAACGGTCTTAGGGAAGCAGGGAGGTGGTAGGGGGGAAGGAGGGAAAAATAATCATCTAAGTTATATGGTAGTGATTGTAGAACATTGAAAATAAATGAAATTAATTAAAAAAGAAATTAATTGCTTAAAAATTCGAACAGAACAAATGGAAGTTAATGACTTTGTGAGAACTAAAGAAATAATAAAACCAAAAGAATAAAAACATAGAAGACAATGTGAATTATCTAATTGGAGGGGGCAGAGCCAAATGGCAGAATGAGAGCACAGACTCATCTCAGATCTACCACAGTTTCCTTCAGATACCTCTAAAAAAGCATCTGAACAAATTTTCGAGTGAAAGAATCCCTAGGAGACAGAATGTGGCAGATTTCCAGCCCAGGAAAGCCCAGAGGATCTGTTACACAGGGCTGGGAAAGTGCAAAGCACACACCAGTACAAGTGCAGACTCTGACATAGTGGAGCTGAGCAGGAACCACTGGGGCAGATTGAAACAAAAACAGGAGTGTGGTTTCTCAAACATAGCAGTCCAGGACGGGAGCCCAGCAAAGTGGGTGAGAGAGAACCCCAGGAACCATGATAACAGCAGGAGCCACTCCTGAGAATATCAAACCACAGATTAAATGCTTGGAAATCACCTATTCAAACTTCTTGGAGCAAAGATGCCAGAGTAAGTTCTCTCACCCTTCCCTTGATGACCTTGAAAAACCCAGAGAATGCTGGCCCAAGAAAAATTCTGGAACAGTGGCATCAGCCAAAGAGGTAAGTACTCTCTCAGCTTGAGAGGCCAAGGAGAACATCAAGGAGAGACCCTCTTGCTGTGGCTGAAGGGGACCAGTTCAGGATGGGAAGTGTCTCAGACAGCCCCACTTCAGTGAACCAGGAGGAGATTCTGAGCCCCAGGCAGGTGGATTCCGTAAGTGCCAACACAAGGACCACAGGCATGCCTTAACAAAGTCAGGTAAATTGGGAGACACCAATGTAGACAAGGTTAACTAGCTCCTGAGCCTGCCTATGCTCTAGCTTAGGGGAGGAGGAGACCTCCTGCAGGCAGACGACTCCTTCCCCACACCTCATGCAGTGAACTTCAGTGTAACCCAGGGGAAAGTCAAAAAGACTTCACCCGATCTCTGCCTTGGCACACACCAACCTGTGCAACACCAGGTAAGCTGCTTCTAACTGAAAGAACCAGAGACAGCGACACATGAAGTCTCAAGTTCTCTGAGAAAGAAACCTGGGACAGAGCTCCCTGTGTCCCAGAAGCAGAGATACACTTTAAAAGCCAGTAATAAAGACAATCACCATGAGCAAGAAGCAAAAGAGTAAAGCGAAGACCACATGATCTTATTATGGAGACAGAGAAGACCGAAATACAAATACAGAAGAGGATAGCATTGACATTGTACTCACATCTGAAACCTCAGAAGGGAATATGAACTTGTCTCAAGCCCAAAGACCACTCTTGGAAGAGCTCAAGAGGAACTTTAAAAGACAAATTATAGAGGTAGAATAAAAATTGACCAATAATTTTAGATACACAGTTGGAAAAATGAAAAACAAATTCTCTGAAGAGCACAGATCCTTAGAAGGTAGAATTGGACAAAATGAAAATAAGGTACAAAAGTTAACTGAGGGAAAAATATTAAAAATTAGAATTGGGCGAGTAGAAGCTAATGACACTAAGAGTCATCAAGAATCACTGAAATAAAATATAAAGAATGAAAAAATAGAAGAAAAGATAAATAGCTCAATGGAAAAACAACTGACCAGGAAAATAGGTTCAGGAGAGAAAATTTAAGAATTATTGGTCTACTGGAAAGCCGTGATGACAAAAGGAGCCTGGATAATATCTTTCAAGAAATCATAAACTAAAACTCCCCTGAGGTCCTAGATCCAGAGGACAAAATAGTTAATAAATGAATCCATAGATCACCTCCTGACAGAGATCTCAAATTTAAAATACCAAGGAATATTGTTGGCAAATTCAAGAACTGTCAAGTTAAGGAAAAAATACTGCAAGCAATCAGAGAGAAACAATTCAAATATCAAGGAACTACTGTCAGGATCACACAGGACCTTACAGCTTATACATTAAAAAAACAGAGGCATTGAAATATGATCTTCTGTAAGGTACTCAGAGTACAACCAAGGATCAATTATCGAGCAAAATTGAGCATAATATTTCAAATAAGGAGATGGATATTGTTTGAAATAAGGGATTCCCAGACCTTCCTAATGAGAAGACCAGAGTTCCATAGAAAATTAAATCTTCAAATAAAAGGGAGGCATAAAAAGGTAAATCATAACATAAAAACACATTGCTTACTATGGGCAAAATGTTTACATCACTATATGGCAGGATGATTCTTTTCAGATCGTCATGCAATAAAAATTATATGTAATAAAGAGCCATGGAAACATAGACCAAAAATTAATTGGAAACTAAATGCTGTAATCCTAAAGAATGAGTGGGTTCAGCAACAAATCATAGAAACAATCAATAACTGCATTGAAGAGAATGACAATGATGAGACAACCTACTTGAACTTATCAGATACTGCCAAAGCAGTTCTTAGAGGAAGTTTTATATCATTCAATGCCTACATGAATAAAATAGAGAAAGAAGAGATCAATGAAATGGGCTTGCAACTGAAAACTCTAGAAAAAATCAAACTGAAAATTCCCAAGTAAATACCAAATTAGAGATACTGAAAACCAAAGGAGAAGCTAATAAAACTGAAATTAAGAAAACTATTGAATTAGTAGACAGAACTAAGTTGGTTTTATGAAAAAAGAAATAAAATTGATAAACCTTTTACAATTTGATACAAAAAGAAGAAACCCAAGTGACCAGCATCAAAAATGAAAAGGGTGAGCTCACCTCCAATAAAGAGGAAATTAAAAAAATAATTAGAAATTGTTTAGCTCAAATGTATGCTCATAAATTTGACAATCTAAAAGACACAGATGAATATTTTAAAGTACATACGTAAATTACCCAGATTAACAGAAGAGGAAGCAAAATATTTAAATAACCTTACTTCAGTAAAAGAAATTTAACAAGTCATCAATGAATTCCCTAGGAAAAAATCTCCAGGGTCTGATGGATTTGCAAGAAGATTTTATTGGATACTAGAAGAATATTTAGTGCCAATGCTCTATGGAGTATTTGGGAAAATAGATGAAAAAGAAATCCCATCAAATTCTTTTTTATAGTATAACTATAGTACTTATATCTAAACTGAGAAGAGTCAAAGCAGAGAAAGAGAATAATAGACCAATTGTCCTAATGGATATAGATGCAAAACTTTTAAATGAAATATTAGCAAATAGATTACAACAATTTATCATGAAGATAATACAATATGCCCAGACAGGATTTACTTCAGGAATGTAGGGCTGGTTCAATATTAGGAAATCTATCAGCATAATTGATCATATCAACAGTAAATCTAGCAGAAATCATATGATTATCTCAACAGAAGCTGAAAAGGCTTCTGACAAAATACAATAACTATTCCAATTAAAGCTACTAGAGAATGAATGGAGTGCTGCAGCTGCTTCTGAAGATCTAGGTTTACAGACAGCAGGGGAATAGTGTGGCTGATCCAGGTCTCAGTGTTGAGTGGTGGTCCTGGGTTGAATAGGAGCATTGGTATGGTGGAAATGGTGGTGGCTGTGGAGAGGGAATCCTACTCAATGTTCCAGGGGATAAAAAGCCTGCTTTCTGTTGCTCACAGATCAGAGTTCAGGCCAGGAGAGGAGTAAACACTTCCCTTAACTATGCCACTTTGGAGGAACTGAAAGCCTACAGGTCTCTAGAGATATCTGGAAGAACAGTTGCACAAAACCTCTGACTCCTGGAGTAGTATATCATGCATTTGACCAAGGACTCAAAAGTCAAATAATGGATCAGTAAAATACCCCAAAAGGGGAAAAATAAGACTATAGAAGGTTACTTTCTTGGTGAAAAGATATTTTCTTCCATCCTTGTGGATGAGGAAGAGCAAAGCATACAGCTCAAGACTTCTACACTGAAGCTTCCAAAAAATATGCAGGGGTCTCAGGCCATGTAAGAACTCAAAAAGAATCCTGAAAATCAAGTAAGAGAGATGGAGGAAAAATTGGGAAGGGAAATTAGAGCAATGCAAGAAAATAATGAAAATGAATCAACAGCTTGCTAAAGGAAAAGCCCCCAAAACGCTGAAGAAAATAACTTCTTAAAAATAGACTGTAAAATGTCAAAAGAGGTCCAAAAAGTCAATGAGGAGAAGAATGCCTTGAAAAGAAGAATTGGCCCAATGGAAAAGGAGGTCCCAAAGCTCAGTGAAGAAAATGATTCTTTAAAAATTAAAATGGAGCAGGTGGAAGCTTATGACACCATGAGAATGGAGCAGATGGAAGCTAATGACATTATGAGAAATTGAGAAATTATAAAACATAACCAAAAGAGGACAATATACAATATCTCACTGGAAAAACAACTGACCTGGAAAGTAGATGCAGGAGAGAAAATTTAAAAATTAGTCGTCTACCTGAAAACTGTGATAAAAAATAATAGCCGAGGTATCATCGTCCAAGAAATTATCAGAGAAAACTGCCCTGATATTCTAGAACCAGAGGGTAAAGTAGAAATAGAAATAATTCACTGGTCACCTCTTAAAACGGACCCCAAAAGGAAAACTCCTAGGAATATTGTAGTCAAATTCCAGAGGTCCAAGGTCAAGGAGAAAATATTGCAAACAACCGGAAAGGAACAATTCAAGCATTGTGGAAATACAATCAGGATAGAACAAAATCTAGCAGCTTCTACACTAAGGGATCGAAGGGCTTGGAATATGATTTTCCAGAGGTCAATGGAGATAGCATTAAAGCCAAGAATCATCTGCCTAGCAAAAATGAGGATAATACATAATTGACAAATGGAAATTCAATGAAATAAAGGACTTCTAAGCATTCTTGTTCAAAAGATCAGAGTTTAATAGAAAATTTGAGTTTCAAATAAAAGAATCAAGAGAAACATGGAAAGGTAAATAGGAAAGAGAAACCGTAAGAGACTTATTAACGTTGAATTGTTTACATTCCTACATGGAAAGATTATATTTGTAACTTATGAGGACTTTGTCAGTATTAGAGTAATTAGAGAGACATCAAACAGACACATACACACACACGTATTTCTGGGTCTGTATGGGTATGTATGAAAGTGTATATTACACATAAGTAGGTATGTATATATGCATGGATTTATGTGTGTGTGCATGTGTGTGCATATATATATATATATATACGTGTGTGTGTATGTGAGCATATATACATACAGACATATATATATATATATGTTCAGAGGGCACAGGGTGAACTCAATATGAAGAAAAAATACCTAAAAAATAAAATCTACTTATTGAGTAGAATGTACCAGGAGTAAGAGAAAGGGAGAGGTAGGATGTAGCAAATTGATTCACATAAAAGTGGCAAGAAAGAGTTTTCACAATGGAGGGGACAATGGGGGAGATGAAAGGGAATAAATGAACCATATTCTCATGATATTTGTCATAAGAAGGTAATAACACACACTCAATTGAGTATGGAAACCTATTTTACCCTACTGGAAGGCAGGAGGGAAGGGAATAGAAGGAAGATAATAAAAGAGACAGCAAATTGGGGTAAAGGAAAATCAGACTCAAACACTATTGTGGAAGCATAGGTCAAGGGAGTAAATGGAATTAATGGAGTACAGGAGAGCACAGAAGAAAAAGTGGTTAGTTTTTTGAAACATAAATATTATGGAAGTGTTTTGCATGGCTACATATGTACGACCTATATCAAATTGCTTTCTTTCTCAATGAGGGTGAGTGGGAAGGGAGGAAGGGAGAGAATTTGGAACTTAAAACTTCAATAATGAATGTTAAAAATTGTTTAACATACAACTGAGAAATAAGATGTACAAACAATGGAGTATAGAAATCGATTTTGTCCTATAGTAAAATAGAGGGGAGGGGGATGGAAGAAGGGGGCTAATAGAAGGGAGGACAGACTGGAGGAAATGACAAATGGGGTGCATGTTGTCCTGGGGTGGGGGTGGGGAAAGACAGGGAGAAAAGTTTGAATTTAAAATCTTGTGGAAGTAAATGTTGAAAACTGAAGAATAAATAAATTATATATATATTTTAAAACCTACTAGAGATCATAGGCATAAATTGAGTCTTCCCAAAATAATAAGTAGCATCTACCGTAAACCATTAGCAAGTATTTTATACATAATGAATATAAGCTGGAAGTATTTCCATTAAAGCTTGGGGCAAAACAAGGATGTCCATTTACACTCCTGATACTCAATATAGTACTGTTAAGGTTAGTTTTAGGGAAAGGAGAAGAAAAAAAATTGAAAGAATTAGAACAGGCAAAGAAGAAACAAAGCTATCACTCTCGTCAGATGATATGATGATATACTTAGAAAATCCTAGAGAATTAAAAAAAACTACTTGAAATAATAAATAACTTTAGCAAAGTTGCAGGATATAAAATAAATCCACGTAAATAAATGCTTAGCGTTTGTATGTATTACTAACAAAGTCCAACAGTAAGATATAGAAAGAGAAAACCTATTTAAAATTTATATATATAAATATATAATATATAATTATGTAATTTATATATATAGTATATGTATGTATATATGTGTATGTATACCTGTAGATATGCTTATACATACGTATATACATATATATATACCTATACATATATACATACACGCACATGCACACACACACACACACACACAACTAATCCAGGAACAACATGAACAAAATTACAAAAAATTTGCACACAAAAAGTCACGTATAAATAATTGGAAAAACATCAGTTGCTCATCGGGAAGCTGAGCTAATACAATAAAAATGATAATTCCACCTAGATGAATTTACTTATTCAATGCTTTACCAATCAAACTACCAAAAATATCTTATAGAGCTAGAAAAAAAACAAATTTTTATGGAGCCTGAAAAACAAAAAAAAATTATCTGGAAGAACGAAAGAATCAACAGGATTAATGAAAATAAGTGCTAGAGAAAGTGAGCTTGCCATATGTATCGTCAAATCATGGCAGTGTACCTGAGGACTGCTGCAGTGAATAATTTTAAATGTCTCATTTCATAGTATAAATGACTCTGTTTATCCCACCGTAAAATAAATATTGTTCAGTATAGTAAAGCATAACATTCATAGCAACATTCTTAAGGAAAACATATCATGTAATACATATATGTATCTCATAAGGTTCAGTATGTCATATGGAGCATAGCATATATCATTTTATCCTCAAAATCAGGGGTACCCAGGCTAGGATCTTCCCTAGCATGAAACATCCTAAAGGGGTAGCAGAAAATACCATGCCAT
The DNA here is from genome assembly GCA_028533205.1 of Lagorchestes hirsutus. Classification (NCBI taxonomy): domain Eukaryota; kingdom Metazoa; phylum Chordata; class Mammalia; order Diprotodontia; family Macropodidae; genus Lagorchestes; species Lagorchestes hirsutus. The sequence goes on along the minus strand of CM052679.1, from coordinate 106,859,539 downwards.
CTACCCCTAGGTCAGTGCAAGAACAATCTCCTTGTTCAATATACTGTGCCCAAGTAAAGTTCTCTCTCACCTTTACTCGAGGCTGACTTCCAAACCCCATGGTTCCTCCTCTGGGGAGGCCTGACTGCTCCCTGTTCTTGCCTGCGTTCATATGGAGGCAGCTCCCTGCACTCTGCTCCTGTCTCAGCTCACGGGACTGTTCCACTCCAAACTCTTCCTGCATCTGCCTGACAGAAGGTTCCAGGGGCTCCAGCCTGCAACTTCTGTTTCTTGGAAAACAAATTGTTACAGGGCTATAACAATATTTACACACATTTCCAGCCCCATCATCTCAGTTCACTTTAATAACTCCTAGAAAGGACTCAGACTTAGTCTCCTACACATGGGTAGATCTCTCCTTTTCAGCTCAATTCACTCATAAAGACTAACAGACAGGGCTTCTGACAGAGAGAATGCCAACATCACAAATATTCTTTCTGTTAGGCCTCCCCACGAGCAAGTTGCCCTGACCAACCCATGCTCATTTCTCTTCCTGTTAGCTCTCCTTCTCTCTCTTCTCTCTCCAAGTAATACTACATACATATATATGTATATACACACATACACACATATACATATACGCATATGTGTATATATGTACACACATATCCTATGTACATATATGTACACAAGTACATATGTGCATATATATGCATATGTACACATATGCATACATATGTGCATATATGTGTATGCATGTATATAAAACTCTTGATTCGAAGAATTGTTATTCAATCAAAGGGAAGACTAAATCAAAGGAATTTGACTGGCTAAAATTCAATCCAGAGAAATTGCAAAAAAATTCTACTTTGCTTGTCATTAGACCATACCAGATCTTATATTGTGTTATAAAGCTGCAAACATCAAAAGTTTTTGGTACTGTCTAAGAAATAGAACAGTGAATCAGTGGAATGGGTTAGGTACACAAGACAGTATTCAATGAGTGCACTAAATAGCAGTTTGATAAACCCAATGACCACAGCTTCTGAGATAAAAATTCACTGTTTGACAAAATCTGCTAGGAAAACTTGACAATATTATGACAGCAAATGTGCATAGAACAATATCTTACTTCATATACATAAATAAAGTGAAAATGGGTAAATTACTTATATATATATATATATATAGAGAGAGAGAGAGAGAGAGAGAGAGAGGCTGATTCTATAAGCAAACTAGCAGAGCAAGGAATAGTTTTCTTTTCAGTTTTATAGATAATGGAAGAATTTATGACCAAACAACAAATAGAGAATATTTGGACATGCAAATTGGATAAATTTGATTATATTAAATTGAAAAGTTTGCCAAAAATGTTGCCAATGCAACCAAGATTAGGAGGGAAGTGGAAAACTGGGAAATAATTTTTTACAACCAATACATCTGTAAAGGCCTCATTTCTAAAATATATAGTGAACTGAGCCAAATTTACAAGAATGCAAGTCATTTTCCAATTGATAAATGATCAATTTCAAAAGTGTTTTGTTTCTGATTTGATTCCCCCAATCTGCCCTCCCTTCTGTCACTCCCCACCTTCTATCTCCCCCCTCCTATATTTTACTGTAGGATAAGACAGATTTTTATACCCCATTGCTTGTGTATATTGCTTCCCAGTTACATGTAAAAACAATTTTTTAAAATTTATTTAACTTTTAACATTCATTTTCACCAAATTTTGAGTTCCAAATTTTCTCCTCATTTGTCCCCTCCCCCCACCCCCAAACACCGAGCATTCTGCTTTTCTTGCATCTCTCTCATTTCTCTTCCCAGTTTTTCCTGCACCTCTCTAACTTGATTTTCAAAATCCTTTTTGAGCTCTTCCATGGCCTGAGCTCATTGAATATTGATTTTGCCTGTTTGGGATATACAGAAGCCTTGATTTCTATGTCTTTCCCTGATGGTAAGCATTGTTCTTCCTCATCAGAAAGGAAGGGAGGAGATATATGTTCACCAAGAAAGTAGCCTTCTATGGTCTCATTTTTTTCCCTTTTCTGGGTATTTTCCCAGCAGGTTACTTGACTTCTGAGTGTCCTCTCCACACCCACCTCACCTCCAGATCCACCCAGCCTCCACCCAGCCAGCACTTTGGGTCTGAGATTCAAATGCTGCTTCCCAGTCTTAGGGCTTTGGCGGGGCGGGGCTGCTATTCAGCATGAGGTTAAGTTCAGGTGCTCAGTTCCCTCAGGGTGTTTATGCAGAGACCTTCAACAATGGATCAGAGCTCCTGCCTGCTCTGGGAGCCCCAGTCCACTGTTGCCTCCCGAGGGGGCCTGAGTTATGGAGGCACCCCACTCCCCTCTCTGCGAACTGGAAAGCCCCTCTCACTGACCTTTGGCACCTGTGGGTGGAGGGACCTGCTCTGCTGCTGGAGATTCTGTCCCTGAAACCTGCTCGGATCTGCTCCTTTCAGTGCTGGCGCAGCGAAGGCAGGGCTGGGCTCTCCTCTGGGTCTGGTGTGGGAGGGACCTTTCAGGTCAGTTTTTCAGGTCTCTCTGGAACAGAAATCTCCTCTGCTCCACTGTTGTGTGGCTTCTGCTGCTCCCGAATTTGTTGGGAGTTCTTCTTTACAGGTATTTTATGGGCTGTGGATTCAGAGCTAGCATATGTCTATCTTTCTACTCCGCCATCTTGGCTCCTACCCTAAAAACGATTTTTAACATTTGTTTTTAAAACTTTGGGTTCCAAATCCTTGATGTTCCTTCCCTGCCCACCAAATATCATTGATAAGGCAAGAAATTCAATACGGGTTATACATGTGCAGTCATGCAAAACACTTCCATAATTCTTATGTTGTGAGAGATTAATTATATTTCCCTCCATCCTATCGTGTCTTCTCTTGATTCTGTTTTCTTCTTTTATCCTGTCCCTACGCAAGTGTTTGGTTCTGGTTGTCTCCTTCTCCTATTCTACCTCTCTTCTATCACCCCCATCCCCTTCCCCTCCGAATTCCTGTAGGGTGAGATAGATTTCCATACTCAGTGCTAGCTTCCTTAAGCTAGTTCTGAAAAGAGTAAGGTTCACTTATTTCCTTTCCCTCCTTCTTCTGCTACATAATAAAAGTTTTTCTTGCATCTTTTATGTGAGATAATTTACCCCATTTTACCTCCCCCTTTTTCTTTCTCCTGGGACAGTCCTCTCTCACCTCTTAATTACATTTTTTGTATTATCCCTTCAAACTTAGCTGACTCTGTATCCTCTGTTTCTCTCTGTCTCTTTCTCTCTCTATATATGTGTACATGCATACGTACATGTATATATACACATGTATATGTATATATGTGTAAATATGAATGTGCATATACATATATGTTTGTGTATGTATATATATGTGTGTGTGTAGGTATATATATATACCTACAAACACACACACACATTTTCTTCAACTGCCATAATAATGAGAAAGATCTCATGAGTTACAGATATCATGTTTCCATGTTAGATTGTAAACACTTCCACTCTAATAAGTTCCTTTCTACTTCTTGTGTTTGAAGTCTTGTATTTGAAATCAAATTTTCTATTTAGATCTGAATTATTTTCCCTCAAGAATGAATTAAATTTCTTTACATCACTGAATGTCAATTTTCTCTCTCATGGATTACACTAAATTTGGCTGGTAGGTGATTCTTGCTTTAATTCTAGCTACTTTGACCATTGAAAATTGATATTTTTCTTGGAGGCTTTGGGTCTAAGAGCTTTGACTTTTTTGTCTTCTTCTGAATATACTTTTAGATCTTCCTTGTCATCAAAGTAAGTTTTTGTAGTCTAAGTTCTTTCCCCATTGTTTGCTCATTTTCCCAGTATATTACTTCACTTTTTAAATCTTGGTTAAGGTACGGCTCTGCTTCCAATGTGGAGGGCATACTGTCCTAAGATTCAGAGGTTCTGTGCAGCTGTTTTCAGAAATACTTCTCAGAACCTATAAGTTTTCAGTCCCTGCAAGTTTGTGTGATCTTAGGAGAGGCGTTTGCTTGTCTCCTGAAATGCTCTGGTCCGTGAAAAACCACAAGCTCTCTTTTCTGCCTTGGAACAGTGAGGATTCCTTCTCCAGTGCTGCCACAAACTCTGCTCTGCTAGAGCTCCTCCTTGCCCCGGTACTGTTGTCCAGCATTGTGACTCTGATCCAAGTACAGGTAAAGCAACAGAGTCTGCCTCAGTGCCTGGAAGCCAGCCTTATAATCTCCCTCTGACCAGTTATTCGACGCCCTTTTGTAGGATAAGAGCTCCAGAAGCATCTGCTGTTGCTACTTTTACCGCTGCTTATTCAGTCTGTCTCAATGCCAGCCCGGGATTGAGGTTGTGTTGGGGCTGTACTTCTCTCTCACTCATGTCCATCAGACCTCTCCTACTGACCTTCTAAGTTGTCTTTGCAATTTGTGGGTTGAGAAGTCTGAAAACCACCACAGCTTCCGGTGATTCATTCCCCTGAGGCCTGCTCCTGGTTTTCTGGCACAGAGTGTTTGCTGGTGTGGCCTGCCCTGAATTGTGCTCCCCTCTAAGCCTGGTCCAGCATACCTTCTTGTCAACCATTCGTGTTGCCTTGTGCTGGAAATTTCTTTCACTGTACCTTTTTGTACCTTCTGCTGCTCTGAAATTTCTTCAGAGTTATTTTTTTAAATATATTCATTTTATTTACTTTTATTTATTTTTTATTTTATTTTACTTATTTTTAATGCTCTACAATCACTACCATAAAATTTAGATTTTTTTCTTCCCTATTTAGCTCCCACCACCCCCCTCCCTCGCCAAGACTGCATACAATTTTATATGGGATCTACACATAAGCTCCTATTGAATATATTTTCATTATAGTCATGCCATGTAGAACTAAAATAAACGGGAGAAATCATATAACAAACCCAAACATAATACACACACACACACACACACACACACACACACACAATGATCTGCTACATTTTGCAATTGAATTCCATAGTTCTTTCTCTGAATGTGGAAGGCATTTTGCCTTAGAAGACCATTGGGAATTGTTTTTTAATGTCCTTGCATTGCTATGAAGATCCAAGTCTACCAGAAAAAATTCTTCCACACTGTGGTGATTGCTGTGCACAAAGTTCTCCTGGTTCTGCTCCTTTCACTCACCATCAGATCATATAAATCTTTCCAGGCCTCTGTGAAGTCTTCTTGTTCATCATTTCTTATGGCACAATGGTATTCCATTACATTCATATACCGTAATTTATTCAGCCATTCCTCCATTGATGGGCATCCTTTTGATTTCCAGTTTGTGGCCACTACAAAGATTGCTGGTATAAATATTTTTGTACATGTGGGACCCTTTCCCATTTTTATGATCTCTTGGGGATGCAGTCCTACTAGAGACATTTCTGGGTCAAAGGGTATGCACATTTTTATAGCCCTTTGGGCATAGTTCCAAACTGTTCTCCAGAATGGTTGGATGAGCTCACAGCTCCACTAACAATGAATTAGTGTTCCAACTCTCCCAAATCATCTCCAGCATTTATCATTTTCCTGTTCTGTCATGTTTGCCAATCTTATAGGTGCGATGTGGTACTTCGGAGTTGTTTTGATTTGCATCTCTCTAATCAAAAGTGATTTAGAGCATTTTTTCATATGGTTATAGATACCTTTAATTTCTTCCTCTGAAAATTGCCTATTCATGTTCTTTGACCATTTATCAATTGGGGAATGACTTGTATTGGTATACATTTGATTTAGTTCTCTACATATTCCAGAAATGAGGCCTTTATCTCTGAGATTAGCTGTAAAAATTATTTCCCAATTTATTACATCCCTCTGGATTTTGGTTGCATTGGGTTTGGTTGTGCAAAAACTTTTCAGTTTAATGTAACCAAAGTTATCCATCTTGCATTTCATAATGCTTTCTATCTCTTCTTTAGTAAAAAATCCTTCCCTTCTCCATAAATCTGATAAATTCCTTGCTCCTCCAGTTTGTCCATGGTATCAATCTTTATACCTAGATCATGTACCCGTTTGGACTTTATTCTTGTGTAAGGTGTCAGGGATGGGTCTATGCCTAGTTTCTGCCACACTGTTATCCAGTTTTTCCAGCAATTTTTCTCTAACAGTGAGTTCTTATCCCAGAAGCTGGAGTCCTTGAGTTTATCAAACAAGAGGTTGCTATATTTCTTGCCTGCTGTGTCTTGAGTGCCAAGTCTATTCCACTTGTCTACCCGTCTGTTTCTTAGCCAGTATCAGGTGGTTTTGATAATTGCTGCTTTATGCTCCAATTTGAGACCTGGTAGTGCTAGGTCACCTTCCTTAGCATTTCTTTTCGTTAGTCCCTTTGATATTCTGGACCTTTTATTCTTCCAGATGAATTTTGATATTATTTTATCCAGCGCTAGAAAATAATTATCTGATAGTTTAATTGGTATGGCACTAAATAAGTAAATTAATTTAGGTAGAATTGTCATTTTTATTATATTAGCTCAGTCTACCCATGAGCAACTGATGTTTTTCCACTTACTTAAATCTGACTTTATTTGTGCAAAAAGTATCACATCTGGGTACTTTTCACCAAGTGAATGAATGAAAAGATTGATCATTTTGCATGGTCCACATCATGTGGCTGAGGAGTCAACTACTGCTAGTTTTTCTCCAGCATCTTTCAGTGCTGAATCAAAATTTTCCTTTCAATCTGCTTCACCATGTTCTCCAACGGCTCAGAAAGACTGAGCTTCTCTGGTGGCTCGGGCAGCTAGGGAGGAGGGGATGGTTCGGGAGGCTTGGGAGGTGCTGGAGGCTAGGGGGGCCCTGGCGGCTCGGGTGGAGCGGACTTCTCGACAGGCTCTGGAGGTGAGAGGGCTCGGGGGGACTTCCCCAATTTTCAAAAAAATAGTCTATATAGCATTTGAATTTACTGTCCTTTAAATATTTGACAGAATTCACTTGTAAATCCATCTGGCTCTGGAGATTTTTTCCTAGGGAGTTCGTTGATGGCTTGTCCAATTTCTGTTTCTGAGATGGGATTGTGTAAGTATTCAGCTTCTTCTGTTAATCTGGGCAGTTTGCATTTTTTAAAATATTCATCCATCTTATTTACGTTGTCAAATTTATGGGCATAAAGTTGGGCAGAGTAATTTCTACTTGTTGTTTTAATTTCTTCCTCCCTGGAGGTGAGTTCACCCCTTTCATTTTTGATATTATTATTTTGGTATTCTTCTTTCTTTTTTTAAACAAATTGACTAACAGTTTATCAAATTTATTAGTTTTTTCGTAAAACCAACTATTAGTTTTATTTATTCGTTCAATAGCTTTCATAATTTCAATTTTGTAAATCTCTCCTTTGGTTTTCAGTATTTCTAAGATGATATTTACTTGGGGATTTTCAATTTGTTCTTTTTCTAGCTTTTTCAACTGCATACCCAATTCATTGATTTTCTCTTTCCCTATTTTATTCATATAGGCACTCAAAGATATAAAGCTTCCCCTAAGAATTACTTTTGCAGTATCCCATAAGATTTGGCAGGTTGTCTCATTATCTTGAATGAAACTGTTGATTGTTTCCATGGTTTGTTGTTTAACCCATTCCTTCTTTAGGATTAGATCATTTAGTTTCCAATTAATTTTTATTTGTCTTTCCATGGCCTTTTATTACATAGAGTTTTTATTGCATTATTATCTGAGAAGAATGCGGTGACTATCTGCATTTCTGCACTAGATTGTGGGGTTTTATGCCCTAAAACATGGTTAATTTTTGCATATTTGCCATGTACCACAGAGAAAAAGGTATATTTCTTTCTATTCCCATTCAGTTTTCTCCAGAGATCTATCATATCGACCTTATCCAGAGTTTTATTTACCTCCTTAACCTATTTCTGGTTTATTTTGAGATTAGATTTATCCAGATCAGAGAGCAGGAGTTTGAGGTCCCCCACTACTATAGTTTTGGTATCTCTTTCTTCCTTCAACTCCCCAAACCTCTTCTCTAAGACTCTGGATACTATACCACTTGGTGCATACATGTTTAGTAATGATATTTTATCATTTTCTATGATGCTTTTTAGTAGGATGTAGTTTCCTTCCTTATCTCTTTTCACTAAATCTATTTTTCCTTTTGCTTTGTCTGAGATGAGGATTGATACCCCTGCTTTTCTTACATCAGCTGAAACACAACATATTCTGCTCCAACCTTTTACCTTTACCATATGTGTATCCCACCTTTTCAAATGCGTTTCTTGTAAACATCTTATTGTTGGATTACGTCTTTTAATCCATTCTGCTACCTGACTCCGTTCATTCCATTCACATTCACAATTATGATTGCAAACTGTGTATTTTCTTCCACCCTCTTTCCTGGCATTTGTGCTTTTAGTTCTCCCTTCTCCCTTCCCCTTCGCCATAGTTTTCACTTTTCACCACCACCTCCTACAGTCTTTCCTTCCTTCTTTTAGCCCCCCTTCCTTTTACTCCCCTTTACCTTTACTACTTCTCCTCTCCCTTTTAGCTTCCCATCCCCTTCCTTCCCCCTTTCCCTCCTACTGCCTATAGAGTTAATTAGATTTTTATACTTAATTAAGTTTATTGTTCCCTCCTTGAACCAAATCAGATGAGAGTACCTCTCCAACAATGTTCATCTCCCTTTCCTCTTCCCCTCTACTAAAATTTTGTACTTCTTCTGTGATGTAATTGACCATTTTCTGCTTCTTCCTTTTCACATCTTCTGTTACAGTCTTTTCGCAGGTTCAAATCATTTTTTTATCATCATGCTTTATACGCATTCACTCTATGTATATCCCTTTTGTATTTCATAATAGATGTGCAATTCTCACAATTTACATGTATCACTTTCCCTTACAGGGAGGTAAACAGTTTGCCCAAATGGAGTAACAAGTTTTTTTTTTCCCCCCCTGTTTACCTTTTATGCCTCTCTTGAGACTTGCGTTTAAAGATCAAATTTTCTATTGAGCTCCGGCCTTTTTGTCAGGAAGGTCTGGATATACCTTACTTGGTTGAATGACCATCTCTTTGCCTGAAATGTTATGCTGAACTTTGCTGAGTAATTGATCCTTGGTTGTAGTCCCAGCTCCTTTGCTTTATGGAATATCCAATTCCAATTCCTTCAGTCTTTTAATGTAGAAGCTGCAAGTTCCTGTGTGATCCTGACTGTTGCTCCTAGATATTTGAATGGTTTCTTTCTGGCTTCCTGTAGTATTTTCTCCTTCATTTGGTACTTCTGGAATTCACAACAATATTTTTTGGGGTTTTTAATTTGTCATCCCTTTCAGGGGGTTAATGGTGGATTCTTCTGATGACTATTTTGCCCTCCTGATCTAGTACTTCCAGGTGGTTTTCCTTGATGATTTCTTGGAAGATATTTTCCAGACTCTTTTTTTTCATCATGGCTTTCTGGTAGGCCAGTAATTCTTACATTTTCTCTCCAGGATCTATTTTCCTGGTTGGTTGTTTATCCAATTAGATATTTTACATTTTCTTCTATCTTTTTATTCTTTAGATTTTATTTGACTGATTCTTGATGTCTTTTAGAGTTATTAGTTTCTACTTGCCCAATTCTAATTTTTATCAAATTGTTTTCTTCAGTTAATTTTTGCATCTTCTTTCCAATTATTCCTTTTAACTAATTCTTTTCTCCAGATAGTGTTTGAATTTCCTTCTCCATTTGTTCAATTTTCCTTTTCAAAGAGATGTTCTCTTCTTGGAATTCTTTTTTCTTGCTTTTAAAATCATTGGCCAGTTTCTCTTCTATTGACTTCTTCAACCATTCTGGGAGAGCTGTTTGTGCATGTGAGCAGTTCCTAGTCCTTTCTGAACTTTCAGATGGGAGTACAGTCTCTCTACTCACCTCTAAGTATTCTTGATTTGGTCTTTGTCCCCATAGAAAGATTCTATGGTTTTTTGTCCTTGCTTTGCTTTTCCTTGCTCATGATAGTGATTGTGTGTTGTGGTTTTTGATTCTTTCAGTTAGAGGCTGCAGAACTAGGTGTTGAGCTGACTACTGTAAAAAAAAAAAACTAACTGCAGATTTTATCTATTTGTTTTGTGTTTTCTCCATCAGCCCTTGTTAAGTGCAGAGGAGGGGTGTTCTGGTCACAGGGGATCTCCTCATTTGAGCTGAGGCAAAGGCAAGCTCAGGGGTTGGTTGGATAACCCTGGTTTGAAAACCCTTGGCTGCCCTATTGTCTTTCCGTTTCCCCTGGAGTGCTGAGGCAGGCCTCGACACTAGTGTGAGTTTCTACCCCCTCTGTGGCTCCTCTCCTAAGACTTGGGCCTGGGTCCTGGTGCGAGTTTTCACCTCCTCTAGAGCTCTTCCCCTAGTGCTGAGACACACCTGGGTCCTCGTATGAGTTTTCACCACCCTGGGGCCCCTCTCCTTCCAGTTCACCCCTGCCAGAGTAATGGTAATCCTCGTTAGCTATTTTCCTAGCCTCAGGTGTTATTAGCCTGTTTGTCCCATGGGTTGTTCCCACTGAACCAGGATGTTTTGGGGGAAATATTTTATTGTTCTTTAGAGATCAAGAAGGGGGGAGGAGAGAATATTTACTGTTTTCTCCACCATTGTGGTTCCCGGAAGTTCAAGTAGGTGATTTACAGACTTTTAATCTGAGGGCTAAAGGTTGGAAGAACTGCTGCGGCTGATATCTGGTGCTCAGTAGCTGTCACTTGCTGGGCTCTGCTGGTCTCCCACCCTGGGCCCACTACGCCTTTTCACTGTGTTGCTGATGTCTGTGACTGCCCCAGGGTCTTCCCATTCAGCCATGCAGCTGCAGGATGAGCTGCGCTGTGTGCTGTGGGTTCACCCCTGTGGAACAGATCCTTCCCGTTGACCTTCCAGTGGGTCTTGGGCTGTGAATCTGCCACAGTCTATCTCCTATTGTATTCTTCATCTCCAAAATTTGGTCAGATTCTCTTTTCAGAGGTATCTGAAGGACTTTCCTCTAAGAGCTTAGGTGAGTCATTGTTCTCACTCAGCCATCTTGGCTCCACATAGAATATTTTCCATATTTCACCCCAGCTATATTTCCATGAAATTTATAAAAGACTCGCATTTGCTTCCTCAGTTTTCTCTCTTGACTCTAGGCAAGTTTAACAACCCTAAAATTACTAAAATGGAATAATGATGAGCAGAAAGTAAAAGGATCAACAAACACTAGGAAATGCACTTATTCTTGAAATGGAAAAAGGAGAATAAAAGGAAGAAGATTCACCGTACTGCTTCAAGCTTATTTGTGATCAATAATGTATAATACTGATATCACTTCTTGTGTCTGGATTGATTTGTAGCAGATAGCCCTACTGGATATTTTCTCTGATCTTTCCTCTAGCTTAATATTCCTCGTGCTCCCCACAATGGACTTCTCACATCATACCTTTTTGATTGTTTCATCTGTCTTTTTACTAGTGTTGTCTTCCTTTTTATTCTTTCCATAAAATCCTCTCAAACCTAAGGTAGGATCCCGGGGAAATGAAGAATTCTGGAGAAAACTTAGTGTTGCCAGTAGGCACAGCAAAGAGCTGAATTCCAGGTTATTCCCTCTGTGTCTGGTCCCACGAATAGGCTATGAAGTCTGTGTTGAATTGAGCAGTAAGAATAGTTTTGTAACTATTTTCTATAAAATCAATATGTTTTACTCTTCCCTGATCCTTCCTCTCTTCTATCTCCAAAAGATGAAAAAGATATTAAGATAATGATTTCTGAAAAGCAAACATATCTCTTTTATTCTCATGTGCAAAATTACATTATGGTGTACATTTAACAAGGTTTGAAAAAAGTCAGATAAATTACATAATGTATAAAAGTGTATGCAGGTCTCTTTAGGTATATAATTGTGACATGTACTTGTAAATATAATCAAACTGGGAGGCAATAATTGAGATTCTTGATTTAGGTTTTGAAGAATTAAACAGGTACCTCAAAGGCACCAGGTTCTTCCTCCATTTTTCTTGCCCTTTTGGAGGCTTCTTTTAAATGAATGCCCCATGATAGAAGGGAGGGCAT
>CM052679.1:106823452-106847044 GCA_028533205.1 Lagorchestes hirsutus | reverse complement strand
ACAGTAAAGTTACAAGTGAGCCTGGGAACCCAGGAACTAGCTGCAGGAACAAGATAAGCTTCCTTCCTTACTGCGGGTGTAAGGATGTGGAATAGTCATGAGATGGTGAAGTAATGGGATGAGCTCAACATGTATGTGATTGGTGGATCAGCCTTTATAAACCCTAACCCTCAGCTGAATAAAGAGTTGTTGCCTGGATCATCTTGTCTCCAGTCTCCTTCCTTCAGGGCCCACAGATTAGAGGCCCGTGGGTCAGGGGGATCCAGGGGACTCGGGCCCTGACCCCGAGCATCTATTTAGCTCTGGTCATTTCCTAAGAATGCATTAAATTCCTCTACGTCACTGAATGTCAAAATTTCCCCTGAAGGATTATGTTCAGTTTTTCTGGTTAGGTGATTCTTGATTTTAATGTTAGCTCCTTTGACCTTTGCAATGTTATATTTCAAGCCCTTTGATCCATTAAGATAGAAGCTGCTAAATCTTTTGATATCCTGATTGTGTTTCTACAGTACTCAAAACTGTAACTTCCTGGTTGCATGCAACATTTTCTCCTTGACGTAAGGGCACTGGAATTTGACTATAATATCTCTGGGAGTTTTCTTTTTATGATCTCTTTCAGGAGGTGATTGGTTAACTTTTGAGTTCTTCCAAGGCCTGAGACTAATTCATATTTTCTTGGGTACTTTGGATGTGGGAGATTAGACTTCACTGTCTTTTGATCTTTCTTGTCTCCAAAGTAAGATATTACATTCCAAGATTTTCCCATTATTTGCTTATTTTCCAAGCCTTATTTTTGACTTTCGAACTCTTTGTTAAGGCAGTGCTGTACTTCCTATGTGGAAGGTAAAGTGTTCCAAGTTTCAGGGGTTTTGTGCAACTATTTACAGAGATAATTCTAGGGACCTATAAGTTTTCAGTTCTTCCAAGGTGGTATTATCTGAGGAGAAGTAATTGCTCCTCTCCTTTCCTGTCCTCTGGTCTGACCACAAACACTCTTTCCTTCCCTGAAACTGTGAGAAGTTTCTCTCTACTGTTGCCACAAGCTCTGCTCTGCCAGTGTTTCTCCTCACCCCAGGACTGCCACCCAAACCTGTGACCCAGATCCACCTATGAGCAAATCAACAAAATTCAGTCTTTGTGGTAACAGAGAGAGGCTTGTAATTTCCTTCTGACCAGTTATTTGACCCCTTTACCATTTGTGAACTGAGAGATCTTGAAACAACTACTGCCACTGCAGCTATTGATTCCATCACTCTCCCAGCCTATTCCTGGACTGTGTTGGGACTGGGACTGGATTGCACTCCTCTCTCACCCAAGTTGAACATCCCTTTCTACTTACCTAAGTTGTCTTTGTCATTTGTGGGTTGAGCAGAATGGAAATTACCATAACTGTCAGTGATTAAGTTGCCCCAAGGTCTGCTCTGAGTTTGTTGGGACACTGGTTTGTGCTGATGTGACCTACGCTGGACTGTGCTTTTCTCTCAGCCTAGTGCAACAGAACTTTTCTATCTACTCTCCTTGTTTGCTTACACTGGAGATTTGTTTCTCTTTGCTTTTTGTTTGTTCTGTTACTCCAAAAATTTTTTAGGGTAATTTTTACAGGTATTTGGAGGAGTTTGGGAAAGTGCTCTGGTGATACTTTGCTTTTACTCCACCATCTTGGCTGTGGCATGTGGATGCATTTTAACATTTAAGAGTGTCCATCATTGAATCTTCATTTGTGACGTTATAAAGTTTAATGCCTATGTTTAGCCACCTTCCAGGAAGATAATCTTATTGGCAGGTCAAGTTGATCTTATTTAACAGAAAAGACACAAATTCAGGAACACCTGGTACTCAGAATGAGGACTTATTTCTTCTCATCTTAATGCAGCTTCTTGGCAAAATTAGCCTTGCATGAGGCATGACATATGGAAGGCATTTCATCTGTTCCTTCCATTGAATCTAAATGGTGCATCATAATGAACATCTCCCTCCTGCTAATGTTCATGAGGCTATCTGAATTTTATATGATAGCTTTTGGACCTATAAATGTTCTTTTTTTGACAGGAAGAAATGCTCAAATATATAGAAAGGAAAAAAAAATACTTTCCAAGCCAAGTGGCTAACAATGATAATAGTAACCAAACAACTATCAAGGAAAACAAGTTACATAAAAAAGCAAACTAAAATAAACCAAATCAAACCCCAAACAGGCAATTAAGAAAAAAACAACACTAAAAAGTGCTTTGAATGGCTGTACACACCACTATGTTCTTTCATCTTGAATGTTACACCAACATGGTCTATTTTGCTTACTAATGTTGTGTTGCTATTTGATTTTGTTTTCCAAGAACCTCTGTTTTGAACTTCCCTATTACTCTCAAGCCTCCTATAGTCTTTCTAGGCATGCCAGCTTGAAACATCAGGGTAATCCTCAACTCCTCATTTTTACTTACCCAACATATCCCACCCATTGCAAGATTTTGTAATTACTACTTTCACAGCTTCTCATTTATGTGATCACTTCTCTCTATTCACACAGCCACAAACCTAGCTGAAGCTTTCATTAAGCATCACCTAGAGTCTAGATCCTATACCAGTGCAATATTTTTCTAACTAATCTAGCCTATTATCTATTCAGCTACCAAAGTGTGAGTGTGTGTGTGTGTGTGTGTGTGTGTGTGTGTTTTAAGCTAGGTCTGACCATATTGTCCTCATTGCTTATCTAGGTTCTATTACTTAAAGCTATCCATAACCTATCCCTGCCCTTCCTTTAAGTGTCTTACACTTTAGCCAATGTCTAAAAAGGTAAAGGGAATAGATTGTCCTGCTACAATCACGGGGGAAGGGAGGTGTCTCTCTCTCTTAGTTACTGCTGGCAAGATTCTTGCTGGAATCCTCCTTAATAGGCTAATTCTTCACCTGGAAGATGGTCATATATCTGAGAGCCTGTTATGGCTTCAGATAGGGCCAAGGAAGGGTTGATATGGAGTTTGCTGTCCAGCAACTATAGGAGAAATACCAGGAGAAGCGCCAATATCTGTAGACAATATTTGTATATCTGACCAAGGCCTTTGACATTGCTAGTCGTGAGAGCTTATGGAAAATTATGTCAAAATTTGGTTGCCCAGAGAAGTTCATCAGTATTGTAGCTCAATTTCATGATAGCATGTTTGCCTGAGTTCTGGAAGTAGACAATGCTCTTGTGCCTTCCCAGTCTCCAACGCAGTGAAACAGGACTGTGTGATTGTTCTCATGTTTTTTAGCATGATGTTTTCAGTCATATTGTCAAATGATTTCAATAAGGATAAAAATAGCATCAATGTACTGCACTGATAGTAAGTTCTTTAATTTGAAAAGGCTACAAGCCAAAACCAAAGGGGAGGGAGTGTTGGTGCATGCTTTTCTGTTTGCAGATGATTACACAGTCAGTGCGGCCTCTGAAACTAAGATTCCACAAAGTATGTGCTAATTTTGGCCATGTTGATGCATCAAGAAAACACTAGTGCTCCATCAGGCACCACCACACCATCCATACATAACACCATTTGTTGCAACAAATGGAGAAGTTTTGAATGCTGTGGTAGTGTATTTTCCAGGGATATAAACATTGACAACGATGTTTAGACATGTATTGCCAGAACTAGCTCAGTGTTTGGGAGACTCAGAAGAAAAATTTGTGACAGAAGAGGTATTAGAATGACTACCTAACTGAAGTTCTACAGAGCCATTTTGCTGACCTCATTAGTGAATGCCTGTGAAACATGGACAGTCTGCCAGTGCCATGCCAGGAAACTGAATTGCTTCCATTTGAAATGTCTTAGGAAGATTCTGAAGATCACCTGGCGGGATAAAGTAGCAGACACTGAGGTCCTTGCTTGAATTGAACTGCCAAGCATTCAAACTGTGCTTCAGAGAGCACAACTTCAAGAGGACGACTACGCTGTTCAAACGAAAAATGTATGCTTGCCAAAAAGATATTTTATGGAGAACTTGCATGGACCAGGCAATCACATGGTGACCAGAAGAACTGATAGAAGGAAAGTATCAAGAACTTTGGATTTGATTGTGTGACATGGGAGACACTGGACCACTCAGCATGGTGTGCCCATATCAGAAAGCCTGCTGTGCTCTATGAGAAAATCAGAATTGAAATAGCAAAAAGGAAATGTAAGATGCATACATTTGGAGTATCCAACCCACATGGACTATCAGTTCACATGGACTATCTGTGACTAATCTGTAATAGAACATTCTGCACTCATATTGGTCTGATCAGCCACAATTATACGCATTACAACTTCACTTTATCATGGTAATGTCATTTTGGTCCTCTTAGAGAATGAAGGACAACAACCAAACACCCATCACCTCTGTTTCTTGGTTTTCCTGACTTACTTATCAGGAGCTGATCAGCAGATCATTTTGATAACTATTTTACCCTCTGATTCTAGAGTAACAGAGCAGTTTTCCTTGATAATTTCTTCAAAGATACTGTCCAAGCTCTTTTTTTAATCACAACTTTCAGGTAGTCCATTAATTTTTAAGTTATCTCTCTTGGATCTGTTTTCCAGTTCAATTGTTTTTCAAATGAGGTATTTCACATTTCCTTTTATTTCTTCACTTTTTAAAGTTTTGTTTAACTTATTCTTGATGTTTCATAGAGTCATTAACTTGCACTTGCACAATTATAATTTTTAACAAATTATTTTCTTCAGTTACCTTTTTTTTTTTACATTTTATGATTTAATTAATTAAGCAATTCCCCATAGAGGAAACAGTTACATAGTGCTATGGAGCCAGGATCAGAACTGGCTGACTTAGTACAGAAATTGACTGTCTTAAGCACATTTTGCCATGAGAAAGGAGTTCTCACATTGTAAACACATTGTAATTAGGTTTTGTGATCCCAGGCTATGGGCATCTTCCTTCAGTAGCATGCCTTTGTGATTCAAGGTAAGGAAAAGTCCCATCACCCAGATTGCAGACATCCTGTCCTCAACAGGCCTTTGAAATTGTTTATTCACAACCCAAGGTGTAGGCATCCTCTAAACAAAGGAGACTATTAGGTCCAAACTCTTCCTAATTCAAATTTGGGCCCTTATTAAAGTCTAAAATTTATATTAAATATTATCATTCCCTCCTTTTGGTCAAAGGCAAGCCGAAGGCTTCGCCTGTAGACCAAAAAAGATATGAAAAACTAGATCTTCATGTAGGTCTTGGGAAAGCTGTCTCTGTCTGATGTTATCTTCTTCAGGCCCTTTCAAAGTCCACTCAGGAGCAGGGGCAATGGAGGTGACAGACGGATCCAAGAGTCTACACAGAAAACCTGCCACGGTCTCCCAGAAAATATATGATTTGATAGTTGGTATGAAACAATACAACATAGTTAACATGCTAAAGGCACTTACCAATAGTTCAGTTTCCCAGCCACGCAGGGCTAAGTTCAAACAACACATTGAAGTTTTGTTGTTGTTTTTTTCCAGTTCACAAAATTGCATTTTTACATTGTCAGGTACAGATGGCTTACAACAGACTAGTTTTGAAAGGGAGATTTACATGTCACCAATATAAACAAGAAAACTTAAACATGAACCGTACAAATACATGCAATCGTTAATTAACATTAAATTCCTGATATCTCAGTAATCCATGCTTGATTTTCATTCAAACATCACTTTTTGAATCCCAGATTTCTCATGTAGTTATCTGATACCTAGATATCTTTTCCTTGACAATAGGTTTTATTCTTGGGATAGTTCAAAAAGAAAATTCTGCCTTTCTGGTTCAAATCTAGAAGTTCCCAGATACTTCTGACAGTATAAATTAGTACAATTACTTAAAATTTGTTCTCCATTTTTGAAATTTCAGAAATTTTCAGTTTATCTTATTTGCTGTTTCTGTTTTTACCTAAATCTTCTACCTGGAATAAGAATCTTTTAAAATGTGAATTTCAACAATAAAACGAACTCATCTGCCCTTATTATTGGACAGGTACTTTAACAGAGAAGAAATAAATTACCACTATCTTATACAATCTTGTGCAAAAATCCATATTTGAGATCTTATTATCAAAAGCATGAGAAATTGTAGAAGCCAATCCTATACTCCTGTATATAATTCTTAGAGGAATGAGTCTGATCCTGTTACTTTTCCTCAAAATTTGCTCTCATTACTTTGTCTAATCATTTGCTGGATATTATCTCTATATTATATTTATTTGGCCAGGAAGTAGGTTAAAACTGTAAGCTATTCATTCCTGCATCCCATTTTAGTAACTCAGAGATGCTCCAATTTCCATTTATTATTTGATAGACTTAGTTGTATTTACAGAACTTCTTAATTACAAAGATTTGTTATAAAAGAAAAAGAGACGGACAATGAAGAAGGAAACAGAAGGAAAGGATTTCCTTAGTTCTGGTTGATTCCAGGAATAAGCTATTATTTGACATGTGAGGTCACAAGGTGCTGAAAGCAGGGCTTCAGAGTAATCAGGTGGGGAATTTCCTTTTTCAGAAAGGAAATAGCACATTTGGGAAATAGAGTTAGGAAGATGCTAGCTAGGCTGTGTCCAAGATTGTCTTCAAAACCTTTCCCTGCATCCACCGTTAGCCTGCAGCACATGTCAATTGACTTTATGATAACTTAGACAAGTATTCCAGTAATCAGAGCTTCAAACAATAGTAAATTACAGTCCCAGTCTTATATAGCAAATATTGGCTGGTATCCTTCAGAGAAAATACTTTCTCACTCTTGAAACCATCTGAAACTGACACAAAAGTGTCCAGAACAACTATCTAGGAGCACGAGGGGTTTAGATAATCCATACTTATTCCCAAATCTTATCTACCTTTCATAGTTTCAATCAGAACTTAATTTATCTTTCCAAATCTCTCAACCATGTTACCCAGATTATTCCATTTGCCTTTGCATTTTAACCATAAGACAAGATAGCTCCTAAGTTGTTACTTTTTACTAGCATAACTATACTGGAATCTCATTCCAGCTTAAACAAAGCAAAGAGGTTAATGACTAAATTTATAGTTTGATGGAAGTATTTCCCTTTCTTAAAAACAGTTTCTTGGAGTTGCAATAAACAATAAAGATTTACCAGGACACACACACATAAGGGATTCCATTTAAGATCTTTCCTTCTCAAATTTAAAACTTTACTGATGTAAAAGCCAATTATTAAAAATTCTCTCTATCTATTACCACTTCTGTGCAAGTAATATTCATTGTTTAGAATCTGTATTAACCAACCAAATTCCTTTACTAGGACTGGTGATCTTACCCGCAGGAATGGGAGGACTGTTCTGAATGAACAGAAGGAATTTAAATAAAGTTTTCACTCCACTGTGGGACTGTTCTGAATGGACAGAGGGAGTCTAAATAAAGTTTTCACTCCATTCCCTCCTTTCCATACATAGGAATCACCTAACAATTTTAGGTTTTGGTATTAAAATAGTAATCCCAAATAACTTAGTTAACAATCCTACAACTTCATAGACGATGGCCAAATTGTTAAGCTTTAACTTTTTTAACAGACAAAAGGTGAAAATACCTGGTTTTCTAAATGGCAGTTACAAAACATTAAAAGACAAGGTTAGCAGGACTGATAAAGTAACATAACTGGTGTTACACAATTTTCCCAACATCTTTTAGTTTTAACAAAATTCAAATTAAAAGTTGCTTTGTCTAACACTATTTCCAGATTACAGTGGTCACTCAATTTTCACAATCTAAGAGAAATTCAGAAATGCAATCCTAGAAATACAGTTTTAACACAACAATAACTGCAGATGGTATAATTTGCATTTCCAGAAATTATTGATCTTATTACTTTTAGCAATTAAAACCACTTCAAAGTTAACAATTACATTAGAAAGATAATAATGTTGTATGTAACATATATCAGTCATTACGTTAAGCATTTTACAATCATTTTATCATTTTGATCCCATAACAACAAGCACAATTATTTTTACAAATCAGAAAGTGGGTCAAACAGAGATAAAATACTTTTTGGCAACTGGAACAAAGAAGTGAAGCTTAGCAAGAGCAGAGAAACTGATGTCCCAGTGGTGATTTTTGTAGGCAGAGTTTAAAGAATGCTTACTACAGGCCTGATTCTTCCACGTTTACCAATCCCCCCACAGCAGCAGAATTTACTGAGCCCCTAAGGCGATATGCAGGTGTTGGGACAGGGTGGGCAGAATGTCTAGGACCTAGGCAACATTTCCAAGCTTTACCTAGAAAAGTGGGCTACCCATAATTTTAGGAGTTATTTCAAATGATCAGTTCCTGAAATGTTTTATGATTAATTTCACAACATACAAATCTGCTAAAATGATTTTACCTAAGATGATCTATCTTTCCATTGTAATTCCAGGTTGGGCAGACCAGAATGACAAGGAAAAAATCTCAAAGTTTTGTTTGTTTATTTCCCTAGCTGCAGCCCTTGAAGTCTGGCTGCTTGCATTTAAATCTTACAAGATAACACACTCATACACAGCACATACCATACGGACAGGGACATACACCAACACACAAATTGACAACAGGACAAATACAAATGTAGCTCACAAAAAAAAAAAAAACAACAACAACAACCCAGAGAGAGAGGGCAATTAGAAGCTTGTTAGAAATCCCCATCATGAGTTGGCTGTTATTATTCTGAGAAAAAGGGGGTTGCAAAAATTCAAAGCCTGATAATAAAAGGGAATCCTGCAGCCTTTGCTCAGAGCACCCCTGCAGTCATCGGAAGGGTGGGAAGCCTTGGTGCCCCAAAGTTTCTGAGTACCTTAAAGGAACAGGCCCCATTGGAATAGGTTCAAGGCCTCTAGTTCTTAGGTGGATTGTAACTGTCCTCTTCAAGACCAGAGTCCTTAAGGGGAAGTGGGGAGGAGGAATGGGGAGGAGGGAGGCAACAGAGGCTTGAACAGAGGCTGCCTTCCTCAGGTCTAAGGTAAGGGAAGGCTAGAGGGAAAGACTGCATCTAGGTGCCGTCGGTTTCCCTTCAGAGGCCTTCAAGGGGAAGGGGAGGGAAGAAAGGGGGCAAGGAATAGGGTGCAGGGAGTGAAGGGAAAGACAGACGGGAGCCCTTGAAGAAGAAGGGATTTTTGCCAGGACACGGCTAGGTGCTGAAGTAGCTCCCAGCCTTACAGGGAAGAGGCTACCTGTCTTTTGTTCTCGCTCAGCCAAGTCAGCAAGCCCAGGGTGAAACGTTCTCGCTGCTGGCTAGTTGTTTTGTTGGCCTTTCTTAATGTGGTTGTAAGATAAAGTAACTTTGACCAGTCCAAAGGAGCCCTGTGGTGGTCAACATAATTTAGGGCTATCTTTAGTTGATTGACACTAGTGCTGGCAATACCTGTACTGTTTCCCGAGATTGATCTCCAGAGGAGACCCAAGTAATACAGAGCCATTTAACGCGACTTGGTCTCTGGTCCCCAGAGTTTCCTTTAAAGGGAATTTAAAGTGGGGAATTTAAAGTGAGAGTTCTTTGGAAGCTGGGAATGGAAGGACTTACCCCAACACCGTCAAGGCCCAGGACTCTAGGAAAAATAGTTCCTACTGGCGCCGGAGTTCTGGTGTTGGCGAGATGAGGCAATGTCCGTCCTGTTCCTCAGTTCCAATCCATGTTTGGGCGCCATAACTGTTGACCTGAAAACTTGGTTAGAGAAAAGGCAACAAGCTAAATGCATACATTTTATGATTTAATTAATTAAGCAATTCCCCATAAAGGAAAGAGTTACATAGTGCTATGGTGCCAGGATCAGAACTGGCTTTCAGTTACCTTTTGTAGCTCTTTTTCCACTTGGTCAAATCTACCTTTTCAGGCATCTTTTTAATTTGGTGGATTCTTTTCCCCTTTTGCCAACTCAATTTTTTAAGGAATTATTTTCTTTAGTTAGCTTTTTGTGTTTTTTCCAAGCTCTTGATTCTTTCTTGCATATTTCTCATTTCTTTTTCCAACTTTTTTTCTACCTCTCTTTTATGACGTTTAAAATTCTTTTTTGAGCTTTTCCAAGAAGACTTTTTTGACTTGAGACTAATTCATATTCCCCTTTGAGGAATGGAGGTATATTAACAGTGTTGTCTTCTTCAGAGTTTGTGTTTTGATCTTCCCTGTCACTATAGTAAATGTATTTGGCCAGTGCTTGTTTTTTGCTTCATGCTCATTTTTTTGCCTAATTCTTGGGTCTCCTCCTGGGGTCCAGGAGACACTGGCCTAAGTTTCTTGTGCTGAGTGTAGGGGGCAGAGACCTGATTGCTGCCTTTGTTTCCTGGGGTTCCAGGTGCTGACAATTTGCCTTCTGCACTGGGCCTGGAGATCTCCCAGATGGCCTGCTGTTCAGCCAGGACAAAGGACTCTCTGCTGATCTGTGCTGTGGCTAAGCGTGTCCTGCTGGATTGCCAATCTGTGCTGCTCTGTGTTCCCCTTTTACCCAAGTGAGACAGACCTTTCCTACAATCCTTCTTATTTATATTTTAACAGACACTTCCACATGATTTTGAGTTTCAAATTTTCTTCCCATCTCTCCCCTCAGCCTACTCCAAGACAATGCGCACTGTGATTATCACTTTCCCCAATCTTCTCTCCTTTCTACCATAGCCCTCCCTTTCCTTATCCCCATCCTATTTTCTTGTAGGCCACATAAATTTCTATACCCCATTGCCTATATATCTTATTTCCACATTTGTATTTAAAACTTTGAGTTTCAATTTCTCTCCCTTCCTCCCTCCTCCTATATCCTCACTGTGAAGGCAAACAATTCAATATAGGTTATACAGGTATAGTTATACAAGACTCTTACATAACAGTCATATTGTGAAAGATTCACTATATTTTCCTCCATCGTGTCCTGCTCCCAATTTATTCTATTATCTCTTTCGACTCAATCCCTCATCAAAAGTGTTTACTTCTAATTACCCCCTCCTCCCATTTTAACCCCCTTTTGTCGTCCCCCACACTCTTCCACTTCTCTTCCTCCCCTACTCTCCCATAGTGTAATAAATCTTTTCATACTAAATTCAGTTTGCATGTCATTCCCTCCTTAAGACAAATGCGATGAGAGTGAGGTTCACTTTTTCCCTTTCACATCCCCCTTCCCATCCCCCTTTATTGAAAAAACTTTTGCTTTCCTGTTTTATGTGAGAGATAATTTGCCCCATTCTGGTTCTCCCTTTCTCTTTCCAATATATTCCTCTTTCAACTCTAAGTTTTATATTTTTATATATCTTCCCTTCCTATTCAACTCACTCTGTGTCCTCTTTCTGTATGTATATAATCCCTCCAACTACCCTAATACAGAAAAAAAAAATCTCCATACATGGCAATCAAAGAATTGATCATTCTGTCTCTTGGCCGCAGTAAGACTGGTGCTGGCTTTAAGAACAAACAAACAAACAAAACCTGGCAGGTCCCTTGAGACCACAATATAAGTCAGGTAGAATTATTTAAATCCAAACTTTCTGGAATATTTTTTTTCTGTTTGCCTTTCAAAAATTTTAACACTCAGCCATCTGAATAAGAGGCTTGAGGCTTAACCATCATGGCAAATAATTAATGCCAAGTTAGGGTCATTTTGAAGAGGACATGCTAAAGGACTTTACTGTTTTAGGTGGTTAATTAGTAACATCTACCTTTAAAATCACCTTTTCTCTTCATAATACAGAACCCCGGGGCCTCAATCAAGTGCTTGTCCAAGCGATACAGATGATTCAGTCAGAACTTTAAAGAAAAAAAAAGAAAAAGAAAATTGTATTGGTTTTATTTCTCAGTCCTGCTGCAGGCAGCTCACCTGTATGTAAAAGTAGTTTGGTCCTATGAGTGAGCAGAAGACTAGTCAGTCTTCTAAATTCTCCAATAAGTATAAAATTCCCATATCCTTTGTATCAAAGATCACAGACTCCCTCTTTTTGCAACATTATAGAATAATGGAATGTTAACCTCTCATAAAAGAATTCTAAAATAAAATGTTGTTGTCTTGACACTTTCTTGAGATATTCCATTAGAATACTGACTAGGAATTTGTGCAGGTGGAAAAACGATTGTTCAGATGTGAAGATGTGCACAGACACTAAAGAGTAGGAAGTATGCTATGGGGCACATTGAACCTTAGTTCACTAGAGGTAAGAAAGATGAGGGAAGAGGCTCAATAAATCAGGAATTATTGTGTGGATATGGAAGGATGGAAGTGTACTTGTTATCATTATTAGTAAGGGTGTTCCTTGATGGGGAAGAGCTAAAATGAAGTGCATTACTTAGGGACAGGGAAAAAAAATCGTGACATGATGCTGTCAACATCTTTTAAGTTTCTGCTCCCTAATGTTGAATACTGTGACCTCACTTTGATTATGAGCTTTTACCTCTTATGTGAGACAAATAATGTAATCCTGAGCTATCCATGTCTTGAGGTTCCCATATTATGTTCACAAAAGAAATTTACAAAAATAATAAATCTCCTCTTCATGTAGTTCTAATGTCTAACATTAA
The DNA here is from genome assembly GCA_028533205.1 of Lagorchestes hirsutus. NCBI lineage: Eukaryota > Metazoa > Chordata > Mammalia > Diprotodontia > Macropodidae > Lagorchestes > Lagorchestes hirsutus. The sequence goes on along the minus strand of CM052679.1, from coordinate 106,834,563 downwards.
TATCAAGGAAGAGACAATAAAACTCACTTCCCTATTTTTTGGAAAGCTTGGCACTTAATAAAATATTTGTTGATTAAATAGAGAAATGGAGGACTATGGTTGCAGAATATGGAATCTGTTGTCAGATATGGTCCCTGGGTCAACTGACTTTATTTTTATTGCAAGAGAGAATTTAATGAAGAGAGTTTTGCACATACAATAAGATCTATAGTGTAGAATCAAAAGATATCAACAAAAGGGTGATTTGTTTCACTTCAAAAAAGATTTCCCTGATTTAATATTCAGACCATTTGCCTATTTTCCCTAAAGCTTTATTAGGATATCTCATCCTGACGTGAAGGTCACTCTCAACAAAATTCTTGGCCCCAGATTATTTAGTACCCAACATTAGGTAGTTTGTCCAATGAGAGCTATATTTACTAAGTATTAGCAACAGAATCAGATCAGAATTAATCTGTTCCTTCAGTTTAAAAGGGACCTCAATTAGGTTTTTCTTGGACAACAGTGAGCACTCCTAAATTCTTCCTAAACACCTGTTTATTTGGAGATAGTCTTAAGATTGAACTCAGATCCACTTATTTGTAACCAATATCAGTTCAATAGAATTGCAAAATTAATACAGCCTTGCTGTTTTGAAAGATGAATGTTTCTCTTTATCTTCTCTCAAATGATTTAAATGAATTCTTAAGTGATGGGGAATTTTTGATATGGTCTATCATCTGTGTATCAGTTTCTATTTCCATGTAGCTTGTTTTTAAATACAACAGGAAAGTACAATGGCAAAATAACATTTTATTTCATTAGAAACCCTACATGCCAGTTACTTTCAGAGAGGCAGGATAGTTGAACTAGAGACCAGTAACGCAGAAGCAAACGACTCCTAAGGAGGGTACCCCCCCCTCTCTCTCTCCCTCTCCCTCTCTTTCTCTCTCTCTCTTGCTGATGCTGACTCTATAGTCAACTTATAAAAGCATGGACAGTTCAAGCATCCGTGTTAATACTGATTGAGGCTTCCTTCATTCTGTGACAAGAGTGATTATGATTATAGGAAAAATCCAGAGTTGGAATAAAAGTAGAGTAAGTCAGATTATCTGGCTGACTTTCCACCTGAATGTGTATTCATGATCTTATTTGTGTTTACCACAAAAGTTCTTTCCTTCACTAAAATTCTGTTTACTAATCTATAAAATGGGGACAAAATGCATGTTCTACTTATCTCACTAACTGATAAAAGCACTTTTGTAAAGCATAAAGTCCTAGAAAAAAATTAGAATAGCAATTATTTCATCTCTGTATTTACTTCTGCAAATTCCTAGTCATGTATAGTTCATACCATGATCACAAAGAGGCTCTCATGGGTTGTCACAGTAAGCACCTCAACATACACAGGGGGACCTGCTATCACAGATTCTTGGATCTGCATTAATAGAAGGAAAGGCAACTTTTCAGGGGTCGAAGAACATACAGAAAAATCAAAAAATCAGAAGACATGGCTTCCTCTGCCTGACCATAACTCAATAGACAGTTTCAGGTTTCTGATCATAGGTACCAGAGAGAGGAGCACTGACATCTCAGTTTTCAAAGCAAAGGGTCTCCTTTAAGTGGCTTCCCAGAGTCCTCATCTGGCACTCAAAACTTCTTACAAAAAATTAGCTCCAAAGTAAAACCTCACCCTCAGAGTATTTATACCTCTTTTAGAGCAAGAGGGCATCCTAACCCCTGAGAACCAGTGCTTCATTAATAAAAGGTGTGGGAGTTCCTACAAATATTAATTAAGGCTACCTTCATTCTGCAGGGCCATTAAGGGGTGGGGAAGATCTTTAACCACATTAACAATACAAATACATATATTGTTTCTAGTTAAAGAAACTTGTGTTTCTGTACTTTACTCCTAGTAAATACTCTTGATTGAAAAAGGCAAGATTCAATCACAGCTATCTGATTATACTAAAACAAAATCCTCTGTATCACTTAAGCACAGTTAAGCAACATATTAAATGTATTAACATATTTCCACAGTAGTCATATCCAAAATAGCTTTTCATTCTGTATATTAGCCCATTATTTCTCTTCTTAAGGTAAGTGATGTTATTCGTTATCCGTCCTTTGGAACCATGGTTGATCATTCAGTGGATCAGAGCTCTTAAGTCTTTCAAAATTATTACTTTCATACTAGTGATGGTATAAATTATTCATCAGGTTCTACTCAATTCACTTTGTATCAATTCATAGATCTCTGATTTCCATATCACTTTGATAGCACCCTTTTCCTCATTTTTAAGTAGCATAGTTGTATTTCATTACTCTCATGAGCCGATCTTCTTTAGTCATTTCTCAATTGATAAGCGTGTCCTTAGTAGCCAGTTTTGCAAGCTCAGAAAGGTTGCTATAAGTATTTTTGTATATATGAGTCTTTTCCCTCTGTGTTTGATCTCTGGTGTGCAGAACTAGCTGGGTTGTGGCGTATACACTGTTTAATGTTTTTGTGCATAATTCCATATTACCTTTCAGAATGGTTAAACATATTTCATATTCTACCAATAGTGCATTAATATGTCTGTTTTCCTGCTGCCTTCTAACATTTGTCATTTTTCTTTCTGCTATTTTTGCCAAACTGATAGGTATGAAGTGGAACTTCATAGTTCCTTTTATTTGCATTTCTTTAGTTATTAGCTATTGGGATATTTTTTTCATATCTCAGTAACCTGGGTTTCTTTTTTTGAGGAAAGCTTACCAACTTCTGTACATGAGAATGCCCAAAGAAATAAGGAAAGGAACTCGGAGGTGCAAAATGTAGTGAGTGATTCAGATTAATTCAAATCATTAAAATTATTCTTGGACATGACTCAGTAGCCTGAGTAGCAGTTGGAGAATGAGAATCACAGAAGTGAATCATTCCTACTAGAACAACTGGGGCTAAACAAAGAGGAAAGCTGCTCCAAATTTTCCTAGCTCCCAGAGAGAAATGGTTCAACAGTTATCCAATCAAAATTCCCACTGGTTCTCACTAAAAAGCCTCTTCATGCCCAGTGAAGCTCATCCACATTTCAATTATCATAGCATATTACAAGATGGCTAATTAGACTGGTGCCTACTATGGACTATAATAGATATACCATGTGTAAGCATCCCTTAATGGCATAACTGAACAAGGTTATCATGTTTAATATTTGATTACTATTACGCATTTAAATTTTTTAACTTTATGAGATTAATGGTTTTCTAATGGAATATTTCTAGGTTCTTGAGCTAGAAAAGATCTATATCCTGTCAAAGTCCTGCTCCCCAGGGGTAGAAAATTGCTTTTTTCATAGATAAATAATAGATAGATGGATGGATACATGGACAGTGTGTGTGTGTGTGTGTGTGTGTGTGTGTGTGTGTGTATGTAGATGAACAGGTAATTCAGATACAGTCATGCAGAAGACTTACTGTAACAAGAGGGGATCAGACTTTTCTCATACTCTCTGGCTCATCATGACACCCAGCAGTTATTGAGATTAATAGTTTCCGTTCTAGAAAAAAAAATAATTCATATACAAAGTATTAGTTATAGGATGGCTATCTAGTTCCCCTTTCAAAAAGGAAAATTTAAAAATAAGCAGTAACACTGAAAAAACAAGCATTAACAAATACTTAAAAGAAAATATAGTAACCCATAACTCCTGTGATACTGTTCTAGAAGGTTAATACTTAAAAGATGAAATATTTTGTGGAATTACCGAACAAATATTTCATTTGTCTTTTAGAATTATATTGTCTGAGCAATTCATGAAAGGTAATTCTCTTCTCACTTTTCCTGGAAGTAGACATCTTTCCCTCTGAGGATGACTGCAATTGAATTTCTCTTTTGCAACTTAAATTTTATTTTAATTTCACAGATGCTTTCTCTCTTCTCCCACTGAGAAAACAAACTATTACAAATATATAGTGAAGCAAAACATATTCCTAAAATTATCATATCCAAATACGATGTCTTGATTTGTACTCTGACCCCAATCACCTCTCTGTCAGGAGGTACATGTCAGTCTTTAGGAATCATAATGAGCATTATATTGAGTACAGTCTCTAAGTATTTCAAAGTTGTTTGTCTTTATAGCATTGTTCTTATTGTATAAATTGTTCACCTGGTTCTGCCCATTTCATTCTGAAACCTGTTATACAAGTCTTCCCAGGTTCCTCTTAAACTATTCTCTTCATGATATCTTATATTATAAAATTATCTTATTATATATTATATTATACTGATATTCCAATACCACAACTTGTTCAGACAGTGCTTGATGGGTATTCTGTCCATTTTCAATTTCTTACCACCACAAAAAAGAGCTGTTATAAATACTTTTAACAGGTCGTCATTTTCTTTGACTCCTTTAGGATATAGACCTACTAGTCTTATTACTGGATCACATATCATTCACAGTTAAACAGCTTTTGGAGCATAATTTCACAACTGAACTCAGTGCATGAGGGAACTGTCAAGGATAGTACTCTCTGGGTCAGTTTTCATTCACCAGTCATGAAAGCGAGAAATATGAAGCAGAAAAGGCAGCTTGAGATTTGAGAGTCAGTCTCAGATTCATTTAGGAATATACTCATTACAATGTGTGAATACTTGGCATAGTTACTTCTGGAAAGGGAGACAATCCCTTTCCAGAGAAATCACCTTTCTCTCACCTCACTTGAATTTCAAGTTGGTGTTAGAAGCATGCATTTGCAGATAATTGGCCTTGCCCTAGCAAGATCCAAACTAGAAAAGTTGGGTCTTGAAAACAAAGGATGGATATTGCTTCATATACTCTTCCACCTGAATATGCACTTGCTCCAACCTTGAGCTTAAAATAAATAATTGCAGAAAGATATCAGGGCTCACAGAGAACAATAAATCATAGAAAGTTAATAGAGAGTGTTCTTTGTGAGCAAAAGTATACTGGAACCATCCTTTATCCCCTATCCTTCTGACACCCAACTAGCCAACCATATTCATTTAATTTCTACCTTCTCACATCTCTCATTATTTCCCTGTCTCCGGTTGTTCAGTTTTTTTTTTCAGTCATGTCCAATTCTTTGTGACTTGATTTGGGGTTTTCTTGGCAAAGATACTGGAGTCATTTGACATTTTCTTCTCAAGTTCATTTTATAGATGAGTAAAGTGAGGCAAACAAAGTTAAGTGACTTTCCTACGGTCACAGAGCTAGTAAGTGTTATCAGGAAAATGAGTGTTCCTGACTCCCAGCCCACTGTGCCACTCATGTTTAGCATAATATCTCATATATACTTAATACATTCTTGTTTATTGAGTGCATACATAGGGGTAGTCTGTGATCTGATTAAAAGAGACTGCAGTGGATAGATCACCGGACTTAGAATCAGAAAGACTCATCTTCCTCAGATCAGATACTTACTCAGACACTTGTTATGTGTGTGACCCTGAGCAAGTCACTTAACCCTATTTGCTTCAGCTTTCTCATCTCTAAAATGACAAGGAAATGACAAACCATTTCAGTATCTTTGCCAATAAAATCCCAAATAAGGTCATGGAGAATAGGACATGATTGAAATGACTCAACACCAACCCTGATTAGTCTTTTTGAAGCCTATATCCTGATCAATGCAGTGATACACAGATCTTGTACAGATTCTCATACAAATGCCTATTTCACAAAGTCATTTCAGGGCTTCCTCATCCTGTTAAATGCATGAGAATAAATGTCCATTCAATAAAACATTTTTTTTGGTGAAATATGAATCTCACTGGTATGAAGCTCCAATAATTTGAACCTGAGTCTTGAACAGGTTGCTTCTGCTTCACAGGGGGGTTGTGATAATCAGTTGAGACAATGTAGGTAAAGTTCTTTGCTCTCTTTAAAATCTTTTGAAAAACCTTAAGGATTATCATCAGCAACACTAAAAATGTCACAAAATGGCACAGTGATTGATGACCAAAAAAGGGTAGCAGAAAACACAATCCGGTTAATTGATGCAAGATGACACACTGTTGGATGTTGTCTCAGTCTTATTACTAAGAGAATGTGTGCTAGTGGTATGAACTTGAATGCTTTGCTTTTCGTTGTATTATTATTAAGTGCAGCGTTTTGAACTACTACTCTCTACAACAAACAGAATTATATAGGATTTATTTTTCAGTCAGTGACAAACTGAAACAGAAAACTTTACGTTTCCTACTTGAAAAATTACTTCCCGGACTACTAAAGTAAGTGTGGCACGTGAAATGTTTCAAATTGCCTACCCTTAAGTTTTGTCTACCATTCTTCCCCTTGCTTGGTGGTAAGCAGAGTATATAGCTAGCACTAGGTGGTATTGCTGTTCCTTAATTTCCCTTCACTTTATCCTTATTCCTATATATAATTGACATGTGATACATGTATGTATTTAAAAAAATGACCCTTGGAAAGAGAAAAAGAAAAAAAATCTTTCTTTGTGGAAGCTGGTTTAAGAAAATTTGAAGCTTACCATCTTGTTTAACTAGTGAAAAACTTGGTTAAACATTTCCCTAATTTTCATGGTACTTAGCCCCAAACTCTACTGTTTGTTTTTAGTCAGTACATTCCTTTTTTGGACCCAGGATATAGAAAAAGAATGTAATAGGATGAAAATAAATTTTTATTGTCAGAATACGTGATATTCAAATGCTGCAGGTGCAAAGTCATTCCTGCTCCAATGACATATCGTAGAGATATCATTTTTTTTCTTTCAGGTGCTTTAAGTTGATTTTCAGGTCTGAAATTCAGTTTGTAAAACTGAATAGTTGTCCCTTATCTGTGGTGGCCAAGGTGGCCAAAAAAAAGGCCAGTCAAAAAGATGTTATAACCAAATTCTTAGTGGCAATATTCTATTTATTGGGTATCCAAATTGTGCAAGCAGCTTACCATTAAATGACTAATATAATCTTTGTTCCCACAGAATTTATTCAAGCTTGCAGGCATGCTGTTCATGTGGGCATGATAATGACAAAGGGAAGTTCGAAAATTTTCTTTTTTATATTTTTTCTAGTACAGGAGGGACAGAATAAAGGAATGTCTATGGGATAGAAAGTGAGGACAGGGAATAGGGAAAAGATGGTATCATTACAGGTTCTTTCCATCTCTACACACATATACAAGCAATCATAAAAGATTCAGTTTTGTTTTTAGTTAAATACAAATAAATTTCCACAGAATCTCAGCATTTAAAGGGCCTTCCTAGGTCATTACGACTAAACAATACCCAAACAAGAATAATTTTTACAATAACAGCCCATCATGAAAAGTATAAACAGTTTGAGATACCTGGAGCTTTGTTCTAGGGCTTGACAACATTTCTACTTCTTTAATAGCATAGGAAGCTGAAAGTTTCTAAGGCAAGGTAACATAGATTCTTTTAAAATAACTAATAAACAACCATAAAATTCTCAGAGTTGTAAAGGATCAAAATAATTTCCTACCTCCTCCCATTATTGAATATACAAAAAATCACAGCTTTGTGGCTGGAAGTTACCTTAGAAGTCATGTAATACCACCTCATCATTTTATGACTAGAAAGATGGAGGCCCAGAGAAATTCGTTAATTTTCCTTAGGAAAAAAAGGTGACAGTCCCAAAACATGAACCTTGCTTTGCCAATCCCGAATTCAGGCCTTTTTCCTCTTCAGCAGATAGTAAGCCTCATTTTACAGACGACAAAAACAATAAAAAAAAGTGAGATGGTTTGCCTGAAATCACAGTGCTTATTATTGGCCAACTTAGGACTAGAGTATAGACTTTATGACTCGTTGCAGCCAGCAGAATATATTGTACAACATCAGACCACTGAAGAAGCATCACACGCAGCTGGTGTGGGGAGCTACGGGAAGGGATATCGTTGTCATTCCTCCTATGCAAAGGTTAAAATCGGAAATCACCGCCTTAATAGGAAGAGAAGGGGAAAACACACTGGGAAATTTCACATTGTCAACCTTCTTCTTTCTCTTCCAAATTTTGCGTCATAGAAGTGAGAAAAGAACATTGATAGGAGAAATTTGCAATCTGTGGAAAATTCTTGATCTGTTAAAGAATAAGACAGTTACATAATGATGCCTGAGCTGAAATAACTTCAACTGGCTACTGAAAAGTGAAGTATGTAGAGGTGCTCTGATAACAAGTCAATTGTAAGTTTGAGGATGAAACATTCAAAATCTTCTATTCCAATCATAAATAAGTTCCTCACTAGAGTCTACATTTAGTAATTTTCTTCCAATTCCACTGCTAGTAAATGTCGGAGTCAGGATTTGAACACAGGTTTGTTGATTGCAAATTAAGTGATATTTTTTATTTTATATTTTAATGGATAGAAATATAAATTAGAAAGTACTGTATTCTTTCTTCACATACATATACATTGGATATTTTGAATGAACATTTGCAGTATTTATGAAATGAATTTTGGCGTCATTAAATGCAGGCTTTGCTCTTGATTTCTCAGGATTTAAATTCATATATCGTTTCACCTAAATTTTTGTGGATTTCCTACAATATGCGTAGCACTCTCCTGGGCACCAATAGACATGAAAAGGCATGAGAGAGTGAAAATTCTCTCTCACATACTAATTTAATCTGCACCCTCTGCCCCTGGGATCCTTCCCTCCTTTTTGTTGGGGAGGGTGAGAAGGAGACATTTGGGAGTTCCCTCCAGACTCTGTTCTTCCTCTGTTAGAGCAAGGCAATCTGGGAATTGGCTTCCTTGCTGTATTCCTCAGTTTCATGAGTTTCAGAAACCCATCATTCTGCAAGACAAAAATCAGATCTTAAACTTAGAGAGAATAAGGAGTGGGCATCTGGGAACTCCCCAAAAACCTTTTGAGGAGAGCAACCAGGGAATTCACTTTATCATATTTTACTGGGTGACCTCCTGGATTTTATTTTCAGTATAAATTCACACCTCCTTAGATCATTTTCCACCCCAGTTGTAGTACTTCAGCATTTCCCTATGTCCAAGTGTCCTCTCTTCCCATCACTTTTCAGAGTCTTTATGTGTTTGCTTCCCCAATTAGATTGTGAGCTCCTTGAGGTCAGGGACTATCTTATTACTTTCTTTTTATCTTAAGTGCTTTGCATAGTGCCTAACACATAGTAGATGCTTAAAGAATGCTAATTTACTATTTATTAATGGGTATGATCTAGGGTGCTCTCTTAGGCTTGCTCATTTTCTCTATACTTGATGATCTCTCATATAGGTTGATTTATTATCTACTTTGTGTCAGGCACTGCATTAGGAACTGAGGATAATATAAAACAAGTGAAACTATCTCCCATTGCTAGGAACTTATATTGTCTCAGGAAAGATAAGTAGGATATGTACACAAATGTGTGCAAAATAAATATAAACAGCATAAATTAAAACATAAGTAAAGTATTATATATATGTATACACACATACACACATATATTTATATATTTATAGACATCTATAGATATAGATATATAGATATATCCATATATATCTATATAGTAGTTTGAGAAGGAGGGCACCAGGATTTCAGAGGATCAGGAGATTTTGATGAAGAAGATGGTTCTTAAGATTCTTTTTGATGGGAGGGAGGAGATCTATGTAGTGAATGTGAGGAAAGAGCATATTCCAGACACCAGTAACAACCAATGCAAAGGGATGAAGAAGGGAATTGGAATATCATGTGATGAGCAGAGAGAAGACAAGCTTGGATGTATTGCTGACTGAAAGAGGTGGAGTGATGTTCACTGAAGTTGGAACAAGTCCAGTTAAGCAAGGGAATGACTTTAAAAGCTAAATAGAGGAGTTTATATTTGATTCTAGTAGCAATAGGGAGCCAGTGGAGTTTATTGAGTAGGAGAGTGACATGGGCAGATCTCCCCTTATAGAAAATTACTTTATATAGTATAAATTGGAATGGTGAGAGATATAATGCAGTAGAGTAGCACAGAGGATAGAATGATGGATTTGGAGTCAGTTTGACCTGGGTTCAGTCATTCAGTCAATAAGAAAAGCATTCACTAAGTATATTCTATATGCTAGGCACTACACTACTCTAAATTTCAGTTTTTTCCGTTTTTATTAATGAATTGATACATTATTGGATGAATTGAACTTCTAACCTTAGGTTTCTCTTTCTTAAACTTCAAACTCAAATCTAATTCTTCTTTCACCACTGTTTGGTCCACAATTTGTTACGTTTTAAGGTGGGATAAGAGTGAATAAAGTCTTACATTACAAATCTTTTTTTTTTTTAAATCAGCAGCAGTGAGATTGTAAGACTGCTAAGCACTAGAAAGCAAATTCTTTATTGTTTGCTGACTGGTTGTTGGCTAAGCTAATTACTTCAGAGAAGTACAAAGAAGGACTATTTCTGGGACTTCAGTAACACTAAGTACTCAGACTATAATTTGTAAAACCGAAGGTGAGGAGTATAATCTGGGAAACTAGGTGGCACAGTGGATAGAGTTCTGGGCTTGGAGGCAAGAATACTTGAGTTCAAATCTATGACCCTGGGCAAGTCACATGCCCTTGTTTGCCTCAGTTTCCTCATTTGTAAAATGAACTGGAGAAAAAAATGGCAAATCGCTCCAGTATACTTGCCACAGAAACTCCAAATGATGTCACAAAGTGTCAGACATTTGTGAAACAACTGAATTAAAACAAGGAGTACAGTCTAGTAAGCAATTACAGCACAAAATTTCAATTCATGTAGTTAGCCAACAAACTTTTCCTAAGCTTGTACTTTGTGCCAGGCATTTAGATAAGTGTTGAGAATACAAAGAAAAATATTTTTTAAAAAGTCAGACAAAAATAAATCTCTACATTGAAGAGCTCACAGTGTAGTGCAGGAGACAACCTGCAAACAGACATATAGAAACAGAATATGTAGAGTTTCAGTTGTAGATAATATGAGACGGAAGACACTAAGATTAAGGAAAGCTGAAAAATATGACTGTAGCTGAGATTTCTAGAAAGACAGGGAAACTAAGGGGCAGAGATGAAGAGGGAGAAAGTTATGGGTTTGGGGGATAGATAGGCAGTGAAAATGCAGACGTTAAATAGGTGAAGAATGATGCATAAAGAACAGTATGGCACCTACTTCCCAGGATTAATATGAAGAACAAA
>CM052679.1:106802834-106822952 GCA_028533205.1 Lagorchestes hirsutus | reverse complement strand
TCCCTATTGTCTTCACTTTTCCCCTGGAGGGCTGAAGCATGCCTAGATGCTAATGCATGTTCCCACCCCTCCTGGGGCTTGTCTCCCAGCGCTGAGGCTTGCCTGGGTGTCAGTGAGAATTTTCTCTGCCCTGGGTCCTCTGTCCTTCTGGATCGCCTCCGCCACTGTAGGAAGAATCCCCCTTTGCTCTTTTCCTAACCTCTGGTATTATGAGACTATTTGCCCCCTTCTGCTGTTCCCGCTGATCCAGGATTTTTCTGGGGAAATAATTCATGGTTCTTTCACGGTCATCAGCGGGGGAGGAGAGAGCATTTACTGATCATTCTGCCATCCTGGCTCCCGGAAGTTCAAGTAGGTGACTTACCGAAGTTTAGTCTTCAGGCTGAAGGTTTCAAGGGCTGCTGTGCTGATATCTGGCGCTCAGCAGCTCTCATGGTCTCGGTTTGGCTAGTCTCCTGCTCCGCTGGTTCAGCTGGCCGCTGCTCTCAGGCTTCTCAGGTCCCTTCCACCCTGCTGCACTGACCGCGCTGCGCTGTGCACTGGGGGCTCACCCCCACGGAACAGATCCTTCCCGTGGACCTTCCAGTCTAACCTGGGCTCCGAATCCGTCAAAGTCTGTCACCCACTGGATTCCGCACCTCCAACGTTTGGTCAGATTCTCCTTTCAGAGCTATCCAGAGGAATTTGTCCAGGAGCTTAGGTGAGTTGTTGCTTTCACTCCGCCATCTTGGCTCCGCCCCCCATGAATTGTTTTTAATATTATTGCTTATAAAAGACAGATTATACACAGAATTGAACTGAATCAGCATTTAGGGAATACAAAAACCCAGGAAGAAAACTTACTGAACTGGTAAACCATCATGCATGTTGATGTCATCTTGCATAGGAACAAAGAGTCACAGAATAGACAAAAGTCATAAAGTCACAGAATTCGACAATATCGAGAAGTAAATTCTTGCTTCTTACATTTACAGATGCAGATAGAATTGAATCTGTTATTTCATGGGTAAAAGGAACTTCCTGTCAGGCAAGGAAGCTCCCTCTTTTAATGGAGGTCAGCTCCTTCTTGGCTATTTACACTGACACAAGCTAAGTGGCCTCTCAGGATCACATAACATAGCCAGTATACATCTGAAACTAAAATTGAGCCCAAGTCACTTTTGGCTTCAGGGCTGAATTTTTATATAATACACCACACTAATGCTTTAGAGTGACACTGCTGGAAGGAAAGAAGGCATGAATTTGGGTGACTCAGTAGACAAAACTCTGAGACTGGAATCAAATATGACTTCAGACACTAGCTGCATGACCTTGGCAAAGTCAAGTAACCACTGCTTGCTTTAATTTCCAATCTGTTAAATGGTGATAACAGCAGTTTTCTCATAGGGGTTTTGTGAAGATCAAATGAAATATTACTATATGCATCTGGCATATAATAAGAGCCATATAAATGCTAGCTATCATCTTGTAGGAACCTACAAAGTCCAATGGCCTGTTATAACATTTATTCGACACAAGTATGATAGGGCTTCCACTTGGATTTTCAGTTGGAAAAGACAATTGCTTCATTAAAAAGTTGTCTTTTGATGAGTGAGAAATATACTTAATGAGTTTTGCCAAGATGTGATCTATTTTTCTTCCCTTTAACCTATTGGAAATACTATTACTTTATACTAAAGTTTTATGCACTTGCCCCCATTACAGATAAAAGTTCAATAATTATACAAGTGCAATATATTTGAAAGATTTCAAAAAGCATTTGTTCCAATTGAGTTTGCAGGAGAATATTTCTTTTAAGAATATAGTTTCATCTATTTAAGCAACATTGAATCACAAAGTCCCTTTATCTTTGTTCAGCTTAAAGATCAAGAGTCAGAAAACAGGTGCAAAGATATTAAGCCCACATTATTCAAGTGTTTTCAATGATCAGGTTACAAAGAGTTAGTTTCGCTTAACAAAAGATGTCTGACTTACTCCAAAATTATTATTTATGCTCATTCCATCATAGTGACCAGTATTGTTTGTCTTGGTGTACTTTTGCAGTGGAAACTCCCTGAATGTGATATACCCACTAATATTAATATCTTAATCCTGCTAACATTTTTATTTGCTTAAAGTTTTTATTTGTATACTTATATCCATCCATTATAGTATCGTTTATTATATAGAGTTGTGAATACCACTGCTAAAATCAAGTATTATGCATAAGTGCACAAATATAAATGTTCATACATGTGCATAGAGTTGACCACACATTATAAATTTTTATACAAATATGCATATATTCATATAAACGTACATATTTGAATATATACCTAGTATACATTTATAATGAATAAGTATCATGGGAAACAATAAATAGTGGATATACAGTCAGCCTTGAAATCAAGAATGTGGAAAAAAGATGTGTATAGCATATATAATATGTAAAAGTATATGGCTTGCATGTATGTTTTATGTGTATATACACATCCAATCATGTCATGTCACATCCTTTATATTTACAGTGTCCATACATATATGTGTATATATGTATATGTGTGTATGTATATATATGTGTGTGTGTGTGTATTTGTGTATATAGGTGATTATTTGTGTACAGGTGTGTGTATAGGTGTATATGTGTATGTGTATATATATATGTACAGACACATATGTATCCACACATATACACAAATTTCGACCCATCTTTATCTATCTGTATATATATATATATATATATGTATGTATGTATGTATATATATATGTATATATATATACATCAATCTCTGTCTCTATCTATCTATATCTCTCTTATGTCTCTGTATATACACACATGCCCACATACCACATTTATATTGGGGCAGCTAGGTGATAACCTGGAGTCAGTAAAGCTCCTGAGTTCAAATCTGCCTTCAGGCACTTAGTAGTTGTGTGACCCTAGGTAAGACACTTAACCCTGTTTGCCTCAGTTTCATCATCTGTAAAATGAGCTATAGAGGAAATTTGCAAGCCCCTCCAGTATCTCTGTCAAGAACACCCCTAATGGGGTTGTGAAGAGTCAGAAATGACTGAAAAATGATTGAAAAACAACAAAGCATTTATATAATATAGTACACATTATATTTATATATGTGTGTATTCATGTATATATACATACACACAATGCATCTGTACATACAAATACATGCACAGACATATATAGCATATTTTTCATTTATACTTATTGATACTCAGGGTCCCTCTATTCATTTTGCATTTCACATCAGAATATTTCTGCACTCAGAATGTGTATGTGATAAACATAAAAGTTTATATATAAATTTTATATTGAATGGTGAAGAGTGAATAGAGGGACACTAAATATAAATAAGTGAAGAAAATCCTTATCTATTGTTAATTGTAATCAATTCCTCCTCTCGTTCTTACTACTTGCAATTTCCTATCAAAATTTTGACTGTTGAATATTATATCCTTTCAGAAAATTATCTCTTAAATTAAGCATGAAAATGATACACGAGATGATTTTTTCATTGCATTTTATCTCATACACCTTAGCACAGTATCGCAGAAAGTCATCACTAAATCTTGACTGAATGAATGAGTGAATGAAAACGCTCCGTTTGAATTTTTAATTTTGTGGGCATCCTTTTTTGTGACATATCTTTTTTTATTAAATTTATTTAAGTTTTCAACATTCATTTCCACAAAATTTTGAGTTCAAATTTTCTCCCCATTTCTCCCCTCCCCCACCCCCAAAAACTGAGCATTCTAATTACCCCTATCACCATTCTGCCCTCCCTTCTAACATCCCTCCCTTCCTTTATCCCCATCTCTTTTGTCCTGTAGGACAAGATAAATTTCCATACCCCATTACCTGTATTTCTTATTCCCTGGTTGTATGCAAGAACAATACTCAACAGTTGTTCCTAAACTTTGAGTTCCAATATCTCTTCCTCCCTCCCTCCCCATATATCCCCATTGGGAAGGCTAGCAAATCAATATAGGCCATATCTGTGTAGTTATGCAAATGACTTCCATAATAGTCGTGCTGTATAAGACTGACTATATTTCCCTCCATCTTATCCTGCCACCCCATTTCTTCTATTCTCTCTTTTGACCCTGTCCCTCCCCAAGAGTGTAGACTTCTAATTACTCCCTCCTCCCATTGCCCTCCCTTCCATCATCCCCCACCTTGCTTATCCCCTTCTCCCCCACTTTCCTGTATTGTAAGACAGGTTTTCATAGTAAAATAATTTGCATTTTCTTCCTTGAGTCGCATGTGATGAGAGTAAGTTTCATGTTTTCTCTCTCACCTCCTCCATTTTCCCTCCACTGAAAAGTCTTTTACTTGTCTCTTTTATGAGAGATAATTTGCCCCATTCCATTTCTCCCTTTCTCCTCCCAGTATATTCCTCTCTCACCACTTAATTTCATTTTTTTAGATATGATCCCATCCTATTCAACTCACCCTGTGCTCTCTGTCTCTCTGTCTCTGTCTCTCTCTGTCTTTCTCTCTCTCTCTCTCTCTCTCTCTCTCTGTCTGTCTGTGTGTGTGTGTGTGTGGGTGTACATGTGGGTGTGTAATCCCATCAACTACTCAGATACTAAAAAAAGTTTCAAGAGTTACAAATGCTGTCTTTCCATGTAGGAATGTAAATAGTTTAACTTTAGTAACTCCCTTATGATTTCTCTTTCCTGATTACCTTTTCATGCTTCTCTTGATTCTTGTGTTTGGAAGTCAAATTTTATTTTCAGCTCTGGTCTTTTCATCAAGAATGCTTGAAAGTCCTCTATTTCACTGAAAGACTATTTTTTCACCTAAAGTATTATACTCAGTTTTGCTGGGTAGGTGATTCTTGGTTTTAGTCCTAGTTTTTTTAACTCCACTCCCTTGGATCCCTTAATGTAGAAGCTGCTAGATCTTGTGTTAAATTGGGAAGAGAAATGAGAGAGATACAAGAAAATCATGAAAAGCAGATCAACAACTTGCTAAAGGAGACTCAAAAAATTGCTGAAGAAATTAACACCTTTAAAAATAGGCTAACTCAATAGGCAAAAGAGGTTCAAAAAGTCAATGAGAAGAATGCTTTAAAAAGCAGAATTAGCCAAATGGAAAAGGAGGTTCGAAGGCTCACTGAAGAAAATAGTTCTTTACAAATTAGAATGGCCCCAGCTTTCGGCCCTCTCTCATCCGGTTTTCTTTCTCCTACTCCAACGTCTTCCCCCTCGGTAACCACGACAGAACAGGCTATCTCATTCGCCAAGGGCTTCCTGGCTGGTGGCATCACCGCTCCTATCTCCAAGACGGTAGTGGCCCCCATCCAAAGAGTTAAGCTATTATTGAAGGTGCAGCATGCAAGTAAACGAATTGCTGCAGAGAAGCAGTACAAAAGGTGTTGTGGATTGTATAGTCCGAATTCCAAAGGAACAAGGGATGCTTTCCTTCTGGAGGGGTAACTTAGCAAATGTCATGAGATATTTCCTCACCCAGGCCCTTAACTTTGCCTTTAAGGATAAGTATAAGCAGGTGTTTTGGGGAGGAGTGGACAAGCACACACAGTTTGGGAGGTATTTTGCTGGCAATCTTGCCTCTGGTGGTGCAGCTGGAGCCACTTCTCTCTGCTTTGTCTACCCCCCGGATTTTGTGAGAACCTACTTGACAGCTAATGTTGGGAAATCTGGCACTGAGAGGGAATTCAAAGGCCTGGGAGACTGCCTTGTGAAAATCACCAAGTGTGATGGAATTCGTGGCTTGTATCAAGGTTTCAATGTCTCAGTGCAGGATATCATTACCATTAAGAGCAGCTTACTTTGGCATCTATGATACAGCAGAAGGTATGCTCCCAGATCCAAGGAACACTTACATTGTGATAAGCTGGATGATTGCACAAACAGTGACTGCTGTAGCAGGTGTGGCCTCTTATCCCTTTGATACAGTAAGGTGGTGAATGATGATGCAGTCTGGGCTCAAAGGAGCTGACATCATAAACACTGGGAAAATTGACTGCTGGAAGAAGACTGTTAAAGACGAGGGTGGCAAAACTTTCTTCAAGTGTGCCTGGTCCAATGTTCTTGGAGGTATGGGTGGAGCTTTCCTGCTTGTTCTGTGTGATGAATTGAAGAAAGTAATCTAAGTACATCCTAATTAAGGAACCAGTGACTATAGATCACGTAGAATACTTAACCATACTTAGCATTTTGGACCACTGACCTTCAAGAAATTCATGTTGTCTTTTTATCCAGGCCAGATCATGTTTTGTTGGGGAGCCAGAAAAAGTTCTTAGAAAAAGGGACTAATTTGTTGTGATCCATTATTCACACAGTGGAACTGATGATGCTTCGATATATTGATTTTTGGTTTTGGTGAAAATAACAGTCTCTGTGGGTCCAAGGAAGCAGATAAACTTAGACCATCTAGTTTAAATGCTCTTTTGTAGGACCATAAATTTGTGTTTAAGTATTTATTTTAAAAAATCATGTCTCCCATTTGTACTTAAGCACTATATATACTATTTTGCACAGCTGACTATTTGGCAGTTATGATGATCTGTGTTGGGCATTCTGATGTTAAACAATAAATACACAGAAGACTCTAAAAAAATTAGAATGAAACAGATGGAGGCTAATGACTTTATGAGAAACCAAGAAATCACAAAACAAAGCCAAAAGAATGAAAAAATGGAAGCTAATGTGAAATATCTCATTGGAAAAACAACTGACCTGGAAAATAGATCCAGGAGAGACAATTTGAAAATTATGGGACTACCTGAAGGCCATGACCAAAAAGAGAGCCTAGACATCATCTTTCATGAAATCATCAATGAAAACTGCCCTGATATTCTAGAACCAGAGGGCAAAATAAATATTGAAAGAATCCACCAATTACCTCCTGAAAGAGATCCAAAAAGAGTGACATATCTTTAATAACAAATCTAACCAGCTTCTCACTGAAGCTGAGTTTATAAATGTAACGTTGATTTCTGAAGCAAAGCTGGCTAAACAATTTTTTTCCTTTGTACCTCAAATTTAGGAACTGCATTGAATCCTAGTGTTACATGATTTTAGAGTTACAAAGCATTTGATAATCTAATATTCTCATTTTATTGATGAAGAAACTGAAGCCCACAAAAATAAAATGACTTTTTCAAGACCATGTTTGTCAAATTTGTGAAATGTTTGTGCAGCACTTAGTACAGTTTCTGGCACATACTACGCACTATACAAATGCCTGTTATTTTTTTCCTCCTTTCTCTTTCCCCTGATAAATTACAGAACCTTAAATATAAACAGAATCTCTTGACTGAATTTAGGAACTGGAGTTCATCCCACTATGTTCTATGTTTTCCTTGGTTAAACTTCTGGGGAAACTTGACAAGAAATACAGTATTAAAGGAATCATTTTTTTTTTACCACAAATACACAGACATATTTCCTTAGTGCACTATTTCCTTCTAGTGTATCTCAGGAATTTAAATGTATTTTCAAATGTATTTATCACGGCATCATCAGTATCATGAATCAGATTTATTGCATTTAACAATTTCTTCATCACTCTGTTATTCACTTTAGCTAAGGGGAAGCAAACCATAGCTGTAAATATATGATATCACCTTACTTCACAGAGAAGTTCTATAAATGCTTTGTAGATAAAATCTGCCCCCAGTATAATTTAGTCTAAATGAAATTCGATTTTCCCTGCATCTTAGTATGAGCAATGAGTTTTAATCTCAGATTTGTAATATGCATCTTTTCTTCTAATATCTTTTTTTATTTCATCAGGGAAAATTTGTATCCCAAAATTTTCATTCCTAATCTGCTCTGTTCTTCTTACCTTGTCATATCCTCCACTATGTCATCCACTGTTGGCTACCTTTTTATAATATTTAAAGTTGGATGCCTTGTAATAATTTCCATTTTCTAGGTAATCTATATGTAAAACAGGACAAAACCTTACCCTAAATCCTTCCAACAGCTTTTAATAAAAATTCCTAGGCAATTGCCTGAATCTTTATTATAGACTTGCTGCCTTGTTGCCATACGAAAAATGAAAAAAAAACAATCAATTCACTCTTATTTAATTGAAAGGATTCAATTTAAAATAAAATATTTTATTTAATTCAGAATTTAGTTTTAAATTATCTTCTATTTGAACTCAAAATGATTATTTAAAAAATAACTTTTAAAGTTTTATTTGTTTACTCTTGTATAAGTCAGACAACTAGTTAAATATGGTGGTCCAATTTCTGCATGTGGACTTTTTTGTTATTGTTTAGTCAATTAGTTGTGTCCAATTCGTGGTGTCCCCAATTATTTCATCAACAACGAAGGACAAACATAAACTGAGAGTATTCTGAGCTGCCTGAATGAGGATCCAGCCAGTTAAGTAACTCAGTTAGTCCTCTCCCACTCCTTTTCCTTCTCCAAAGGGACATTTTGATGGCTGCAAGCTGCACAGTTCATTTGACAATTACTTTCTGGATTCCTCCCCCCTTCCTTCCTTCTTTCCTTCTGTTGTTCTTTTTTTCTATCTTTCTTTTTCTTTCCTTCCTCATCTTTTCTCAAAGACCAACCCTTGAACCCATTTCTCTCTGGAGCTCACAGATTGGACCACAATAGGTCCCTGAGCCCTCCAGGCTCAAAGTAAATGTCAATAGTAACTGTTTTTCTTCTGACCAACAACCCTGGTCAAAATCCAGACTATTATTTTTTATTAAAGGGGTCTTCTCTTGACTCACTTCTTAAAGATACCTATTCACTTAATGGAGGCCACCTCACTCAAAGTGAGAACCTGAAAAGACCATACCTTTGAAAAGGTCAGGATCTCCCATTGCATCCTGAGCCATCTCCCGTTGTCCTGTTGAATATCTGGCCACTGCACCCAGGTGGCTGTGGAGGAGAAAATTAGTCTGGTGACCTTGAACAGCTCTCCTTTACACAAGTCAAAGTCAACTGCAAGTCATGTCATCATTTCCCTGATATCATGGTCCTCTTCAAAAATAAAGGACCAGCAAAACAACAACAACAATAAAAATGCTCTGTGTGAACACAAGGATGTATTTAGATATGGCTCACAGGAAGGAAAGAATAAATATCTCCAGAGTTCCCTCCCCCCTTTCCCCAGCTTCACCAGGAATGATTTTTTTTCTTTCAGGGAAAGGGAGCAGAAATTTGTAACGAGAAGACAGTCAATTTGCTGTCTTCAGAGGCTACCCTGTTACCAGGATAGAATTATATCTGTCTGTTCTCTTAAATATTGTTAATCTAGGAGATGTAATAATTAAGTTCAGTAAATACTCATTATACTGTTCCTCAGTAGAAAAGAAAGGCCTCAAAAGGTATATTCATGACTTGACTCCCTTTCCACTGCATTCCAGTTCCACACACAGAAAATAGCAATAAATTCATTTATCTATGTCAATAAGAAAATAGAAATCCAAAAAATTAAAAATAAAGAATACATGTCCCATTATATGGAGTGAAGAGCTCTCATTATGGGAGAAAAATTTCAGCTTAATTTTCAATAAGATTGGGGGCAAAACAAGGATTTCCATTATCACCACTGTCATTTAATATGGTACCAAAAATGTTAGTTTTATCAATAAGAGAAGAAAAATGAATTGAAGGAACTAGAATAGACATTGAAGAAACAAAGCTATTACTCTTTGTAGACGGTATGGTGATATGCTTAGAGAATTCTAGAGAATCAAGTAAAAAAAACACTTGAAATAATAAATAACTTTAGCAAAGTTGCACGATATAAAATAAACCCACTTAAATCCTCGGCTTTTATTTACATTATTGATAAAGCCCAACAGGAGGATATAGAGAAATTCCATTTAAAGTTACTGTACACAGTATGAAATATTTGAGATTCTGCCTGCCAAAACAAACCCACGAACTTTATGAAAACAATTACAAAACACTTTCCCTACAAATAAAGCCAGACCTAAATAAGTGGAAAAACATCAGTTGTTTGTGGGTAGGCTTAGTTAATATAATGAAATGACAATTCTGCCTAAATTGATTTATGTATGCAGTGCCATACCAACATGTGTGTGTGTGTGTATGTGTGTGTGTGTGTGTATGATGACAGAGAGAGAGAGAGAGAGAGAGAGAGAGAGAGAGAGAGAGAGAGAGAGAGAGAGAGAGAGAGAGGAGTTAGCAAAGTAACGACAAAATTCATCTGGAAGAACAAAAGGTACAGAATATCTAAGCAATTAATGAAAAGAAATACCAGAAAAGGCAGCCTTCTCATAACCAGATCTTAAATTGTATTATAAAGCAGCAGTCATCAAAACCACTTGGTCCTGCTACTGACTAAGAAATAGAGTAGTGGATCAGTGGAATAGACTAGGTATACAAGAAATAGTAGTCACTGGCTATAGTAATTTATTATTTGATAAATCCAAAGATTCAAGATTCTTGACATAGATCTCACTGACAAAAACGGCCGGGAAAACTGGATAATAATATGGCAGAAACTGGACATAAACCAATATCTTATACCACATACCAAAATAAAATCAAAATGGGTACATGATGCAGACATAAATTCTGAAACTACAAGCAAACTTGCGGAGCAAGGAATTGTTTACCTGTCAAATTTATGGAGAATGGAAGAACTTATGACCAAACAAGAGATGGAGAACATTATAAAATGCAAAATGGATAATATTGATTTTACTAAATTGAAAAGGTTTTGTACAAACAAAGGCAATGCAACCACTATTGAGAGGTAAACAGAAATTAGGGAAACAATTTTTACAACAACCATCTCTGATAAGGGCCTCATTTTTCAAATGTATAGAGAACTGTGTCAAATTTATAAGAATACAAGTCATTTCCCAGTTGATAAATGGTCAAAGGACATGAACAGGGAGTTTTCAGAAGAACTTAAAGCTATCTATAGTCATATGAAATAATTTGCTGTATCACTACTGATTAGAGAAATGCAAATCAAAATAATTCTTAGGGTCTACATCATGCCTGTCAGATTAGCTAACATACCAAAACAGGAAATGCATAAATGCTGGTGAAGATGTGGGAAATTGGAATAATAATTCATTGTTGGCTGAGTTGTGAACTGATCTAACCATTTTGGAGAGCAAAATGGAACTGTGCTTAAAGGGCTGTGAAAAGTACGTACACTTTGACTCAGCAATATAACTTCTAGGGCTGTATCCCAAAAAGATCATGTAAATGGGAAAAGGATCCACATGTGCCAAAATATTTATAGCAGCTCTTTTTTCTGTGGTGGCAAAGAATTGGGGGTGGGGATGCCTATTAATTGGGAAATGGCTGAACAAAGTGTGGTATATCAGAGCAATAAAATACTATTATGCGACAAGACATGATGATCTGGCACTCTTCACAAAACCCTGTAGAACTTTTATGAATTGATGATGAGTGTAGGGAGCAGAACCAGGAGAACATTGTACACAGTTACAGACACATTGTGTGTGACCAACTTTGATAGACTTGTCTCTTCTCAGCAATGCAAGGTTCTAAGATAACTCCAAAAGGGTCATGATGAAAACTGCTATCTACATCCACAGAGCAAATTACGGAGTCTGAATGCAGATCAGAGCATGCTGTTTGGTCTCTCTCTACCTCTCTTTTGTTTTATTTTGTTCCTTCTTTCTCATGGTTCATTCCACTGGTTATAATTCTTCTTTACAACATGACTAATATGAAAATATGTTTAATATGAATGTATATGTAGAACCTGTATCAGATTCCATGCCATCTTGACGAATGGTGTGTGGAGGAAGGGGAGAAAATTTAAAACTCCAAAACTTGTGGAGCTGAATGTTGTAAACTAAAAATAAATAAAAAAATAAAAGATAACTCAGATTAATCAAGAAAGAGTATAAGACGTCACCCCAGGAAAATTCTCTAAAGTCTCTACTGTAGCAAATTGGGGATAGGAATGTGATAGAGATTGCCAGCTTCTCTACTTGTCAGCTTCTTCCTACAGCCTTTCTCCCTTCATAGACCTGAAGAGAGGTTGGAGTCACATATCTTCTCTTTGGACACTGGAAACTAGAGAAAGCCCACATCTGTCTTTTCTCCCAGTCTCACCTCACATAGGCATGGGATATTGAGTAATCAGTCTCCAAGAAGGAGGAAAAAAACATATATAGTTGGCCCTTTGAGGAGGTTTATATTGTTCAGTCATTTCAGTCATGACCTACTCTTTGATCCCATTTAGAGTTTTTGTGGCAAAGATACCGGAGTGATTTGTCATTTTCTTCTCCAGTTCCTTTAACAGATGTGAAACTGAGTCAAACAGGGTTAAGTGACTTGCTCAGGTTCACAGAGTTAGTAAGTGTCTGAGGCCAGATTTGAACTCAGGAAAATGAATCTTACTGACTTAAGATTAAGAACTTCATTCACTGCACCACACTCTGCCTCTGAGACAAAGGTTACACCTGATACATAGAAAGAGAAGCACAGAAAAATGGCATAATGGATATAAGCTATCCTACCTAATATTGGAGTGTGCTCTATTTTCCCTTTCTTGACATGAAAAATGGCATTTTTAGAATCCGCTTCCGTTTCAAGTATAAATAGGCAATTACCTCTAACTCATGTTTTACACTCCTTTAAGACAGTTCTCCTGAAAGGTCAATCAAAAGTCAAAATACAACTTATTTCAAGCCCTCAAGGTCAGTAGAGACTAGCACATTAGAAAGTTTCTGTCTGTCCCTACCATTAACTATAACAAATTGATTCTGTTTTAAGCCAGGCTTGACTTAGACCACCCTGATAGTTCAGGTTTGATATTAGAATAAAATGAAATGAGACACTATAACCATCTAATCATTAACAAAATGAAATTTCTTTAGCCAATGCATACTAAAAAATATTCACCTAGTTTATAGACTTAATTCAGTTGAAAACAGCTTTCCCGTCTCTTCATTAATTATTCTGACAAACCAATATGAGTCATTGACTCCTCTTGCACTGATTTTTCTATCCAGGTGAGTAGAAAGCTATATAAATCGTATTGCTTTTAATCCTTTTAAGTTTGAAAGATAACTTGTGAATACTTCCTCATTGAAGGATTCAGCCACCATCTCTACATGATCTATGTGAGTCAAGCAAATAAGGAAGAATTTTTGCCCTAATGACTGATGGCCTTGGTTGATTAAAATGGAGAGCCTCATGATGTTTCCAAAAAAAACCATAATTTTCTGTAAAATTTAGCTTCATCCATCTCCATCCTCTTTCTACTCAGATCATCAAAGGCAAGTTACCAAGTCACACCCCAAAAATCATTTTTATAGGCTTGGGCCAGTAAAGGTGGTTATAATATGAAAACTTCACTCCTGCATAATGAAGACTACCTATGACAAAGCCCATCAAAGGCAAAATAATTTTCATTCTCTCTCCTCCAGGTACTCTTCAACTTTCTAAGTACCCCTTATACCTAGGCGTCTATTTCCAATTTGGTGTACCTTTTTCAATTCAAGGCTTATTGGCACCATTTTCCCACACCAATCAGTTTAAAGTTATCTGTTCTAAACCTCAGACCATTGGTTCAACGTGTTAACTGCCTAGGCAAATATTCTATCCTGATATGCTAATGGACTAGGTAGGGTTGATCAATTATGGAACAAATTCAAAGGCAAGATGAGGATGAGGTTTCTATAGTACCCTGTAGTACTAATGTGATACTCACAGCACCTTCAGTGACTATAAACAGCACAGTTCTGAATCGCAAATTATAACAGACATTCCACATGGAATACAGAACCAAAACATTTATTCAAACACTAGAAAGTCGAATCTCAACACTAGAAAACCAAATCCATCATAACAGAGGAATCTATACACAATAATAATGCAGGAAGCACTACCATCGCCAAGCCTCTCTGTGATGCTTCCCACAAACCAGTTCCCTTAAACAAATCACAAACAAGATCTCCCACTCATGCTAGTTGCTGCATGCTCTCTCTTTCCCAGTTCAGTTCCACCCCTTCCTGCTCTACCTCTTCAGCGAACTCCTTGCACCACAGGATTCATTAAGACATCCATGTGATCAGGCAGATCACAAGAGACTATTAACGGATGGGAAAGATGTTCCCATTTAAATTACCATTACATACCCCCACCCCTCGTACTAGAAAAGTGGCAGCTCTTCCCCTACAGAGTTCAATTCATTCCTGAGGCTTATAATGGAGCCTGGCATACAGGAAGGTGTAAATTCTTGTTGACTGGATCCTGAAGGAATTGGGTTGGGGGGAGTAGTAGGAGTATTGACACAGGACTGGACGCTGCAGTTAATCTCTGAGAGACCCTCAGTGGACCATGTGGGATATGGATGGCAAAGAACAAGTACATCAGGGAGAACTGAGCTTTGCCTTTCCCACTGTTAGTAGAGAGAATACAGGACAGACCTTTGGTCACATTACGTTGGTTACAAATTTAGGGAGAGGCCTAGAGTGACTCTGCCATTTAATGATCAGTTTTAATGGAGCCTGTGTGAATAAGTGCTCATTCAACAACAAAAACAATTGTACCTCCAAAGCATGCAGTGCTGAAACCAGTCTGGGGTTCATCATTCATCATGCCTCCTCTTTATCTCCCAGTCACCATATTGAAAACATGCTGGCAAAACCATTCCTACATACTTTCTAGCTCTCTTTCATACGTTGTCTTCTCTCATTGGAAGTGCCCAAAGCTCGCATTTATACCTTTACCACTGGGATTCCTGACACATAGTAATAAAAATAGTAGTAATAATAACAATTCTTTTCCTTTGCTTTCCTTTTTATCCTTCCTTCCTTCCTTCTTCCAGGTACCAGGGGATTGTGATACCAACGCCAGTTAATGAGGAAGATATTTGGAGGTAGATGGAGTTTTTTAATCTGTCTCATAAAATATTTCCTGCTCTCAGGAAGAAAGTCCAAGTATTGACATATCTGATTCTGCTCTCAAAAAAATGGAAAAATAAGCTATGTCTAACAGGTCCTGAAGAATGGAGTCATAGAAAGCACAAAAGTAAGTGTGGAAAAAACTATCTATATCCCTTTACCAAGTCATGGTGAAGGCACCATGGAAGAAAAGAAAAACAAATGCTTCCTCTACTCAATTAACAAGAATATATTAAGCTACCACAGTGTACAAGTCACGCAAAAATACAGTGTGAGGTGGTGGAGAGACAGGTAGCCTTGGAGCCAGAAGTCTTGAAGCTGACCTGTTTTGGTAGAGGATTATTTCATATCAGAGATTTTCCTGTACATATCATTAAAATTACAGATTCAGGAACATCCCCATGTGCTAGGCAATGAGGACATAAAAATAAAATAGCTCTTGTCCTCAAATAGCTTATACTTTATCTGAAGAGACCACCTGTACAAAGTCATAGTAAGGCCAGTTTTCTTGTACTATTGCGTGCAAGACGGAATATAATGCATACTAAGGTCGAAATGGTAGTTTGGAACTATATTCATAAGCATTTTAAAAACCAATCAAAGGAGTTAGTAGTTGATCAGAGTTAATAGGGAGTATTCAGTAGAGAATGCCGTGATCAGAATTAAATTTTAGGAAAATCACTGTTAGCTATGTTGAGGATGGATTGGACAGGAGATAGCTCAGAGTTAGGGAGACAAGGTAAAGAGTACTGGGGAAACATTTGCTGCTTTTTCTCTTTTTGGAGAGAAATGAGAAAACATGGGTAAGGCTTCTAGCCTCTTCATTGCCCAAAGTGTTGGACTCATTGAAATGTCTGTGCCCTTTACAGGTTCTATCTTTAATCGTGGCCTTACTGAAATTTTTACCTTGAACTGCTTAATGAATTGATGTTCCTATATATTACCCAAATGTTCGGCATATAAAATGCCATGTTTACGATAACTAATTTCATCTTGTTAATGGGCTATTTAAATATATATATATATATATATATATATGTATGTATGTATGTATGTATGTATGTATGTATGGTTCTCACCATTCATTTCTATAAGATTTTGGGGTCCAAATTTTCTCCCCATCTCTCCCCTCCCCCCACCCGAGACAGGATGTAATTTGATATAGCCTCTACATATACATTCATATTGAACATATTTTCACATTAGTCATGTTGTAACGACTTAGAACCAATGGGAGAAACCATGAGAAAGAAGAAATTTAAAAAAGAAATGAAAAAAAGGGAAAACAAATAATATGCTTTGATCTGCATTCAGACTCCACAGTTCTTTTTCTGGGATGTGGACAGCAATCCCTATCACGAGTTCTTTAGAGAAATCTTGGATCCTTTCATTGCTAAAAAGACATATCTATTAACAGTGTTTATTGCATAATATGGTTGTTACTGTGTACAGTGTTCTCCTGATTCTGCTCGCTTCACTCAGCTTCCGTTCATATAAGTCTTACCAAGTTTTTCTGAAGGCTGCCCACTTTTCATGTCTTATAGCACAATAGAATTCCATTGCATTCTTAGACCACAGCTTGTTCAGTCATCCCCCAACTGGTGGGAAATTTCCAATTTCCAGTTCTTTGCGATCACAAAAACTGCTGCCAAAAATATATTTATGCATGTGAGTCATTTTCCCATTTGTATGATCTCTTTGGGATATAGACCTAAAAGTGGTTCAAAAGGTATGCACATGTTTATAGCCCTATAGGCATAGTTCCCAATTTCTCTACAGAGTGGTTGGATCACTTCAGAACTCCACCAACAATGCAGTAGTGTTCCAAGTTTCCTCCATCTTCACCAGCGTTTATCATTTTCCTCTTTTGTCATGTTAGGCAATCTCATAAGTGTGAGTAAGTAACTCAGAGTTGTTTTGTTTTTCATTTCTCTAATAAATAGTACTTTGTACCACTTTGTATGACTAGATACAGCTTTAACTTTTTTTCATCTGAATGTTCCCTGCTCACATCCCTTGAATATTTATCAATTGGGGATGTTTTTCTTCTGCAGAAATTATACTGAGACACTTCCCAGAGCCAAGATGGCAGAGAAAGAAGTGATGTGTTCTCATTCTCCCTTATTGACCCCTAAAGCCCTAGGAAATATCATTCCACGAAAAATCCTGGAATACCTGAACCAGCAGAAATATGGGGTGCATGGACAGCTAGGTGGCACAATGAACAGAGCACGAGACCCGGAATCAGGAGTACCTGAGTTCAAATCTGGCCTCTGACTCTTGACACGTACTAGCTGTGTGACCTTAGGCAAGTCACTTAACTTGCCTTGCTTCCCACCCTCCAAAAAAGAAAGATGGGCCATAGAAATCTTTCAGCCTGGGACAATTTGTGAATTAATGGGACCAGGTCCCTGAGCTGAAGCACAAGAAGCTTGGGTCAGTACCCCCTGTGCTCCAGCAAGAGAATTCAGATTTAAAAGTTAGGAAATAGGCAAAAATCATGAGGAAAAAGTATAAACAGAAAGTGACTATAAATTCTTTCTCTTGGGACAGAGAAGTTCAAAACACAAATTCGGAAGAGGAAACCATTGTCAACATATTTACACTCAAAAGCTTAGAGGGGAATATGAGTTGGTTTCAAGCCCAGAAAGCTTTATTGGAAGAGAACAACAAGAATTTAAATAATCAAATAAGAGAGGTAGAAGAAAAATTGGTAAAAAAAAAATGCAAGATATGCCAGAGAGAGTCAACAGCTGGGAAAATGAGGGACAAAAAATGACTTTTTCCCACAAGTCCTTAAAAATACCATTGTCAAAATAGGAAAAACAAAATGCCCGGAAAAAAAGAAAAGGTCCAGAAAAAGTAGAATTGGCCAAATGGAAAAGGGGACACAAAAATTCACTGAAGAGTAGAACTCCTTAAAAAAATAAAATGGGTGAACTTGCAAAGGAGGTACAAAAGTTAAGTGAAGAAAACTATTTGTTAAAAACTAGAAATGGGCAAGTGGAAGTTAATAACTCTATGGTACATCAAGAATCAAACAAACTAAATCAAAAGAATGCAAAGCTAGAAGAAAATATAAAATACCTCATTGACAAAAGAATTGACCTAGAAAATAAATCCAGGAGTGATAATTTGTGAATTATTTTTCTACCTGAAAGCCATGATCAATAGAACAGCCTGGACAGCA
The DNA here is from genome assembly GCA_028533205.1 of Lagorchestes hirsutus. NCBI lineage: Eukaryota > Metazoa > Chordata > Mammalia > Diprotodontia > Macropodidae > Lagorchestes > Lagorchestes hirsutus. The sequence goes on along the minus strand of CM052679.1, from coordinate 106,804,901 downwards.
TCTTTCAAGAAATCGTCAAGGAAACCTTCCCCAAGGCCCTAGAACCAGAGGGTAAGAATAGTCATTGAAAGAATCCACTGACCATTTGGAAGGAGATTCCAAATTGGAAACCCCCAAATATATTGTAGCCAAATTCCAAAATTATCCAGTCATAGAGAAAATACTGCAAGCAATCAGAAGGGTAAAAGAAAAAAAAAAACATAAACATCATGGAACCACAACCAGGATCATGCAGAGCCTTTCAGCTTCTACATTAAAAAACAAAAGGACAAGGAATATGATATTTTGTGAGGCAAAGGAGCTTGAATTACAAGCAAGGATCAACTACCCAGCAAAATTGAACATAATCTCTCAAGAGAGGAGCTGAACATTCAATGAAACTTCAGAACCTACTGAAGATAAGACCAGAGCTATACAGAATATTTGATCTTCAGATATGAGATTCAAGAGAGACATAAAAAGGTAAATAGGAGAGAAAAATAAAAACCAACATATTATTCAATTAAGGGAAACTGTTTACATTCCTACATGGGAAGATAATACCTTCAACTTTTGAGAAATCTGTTTTTGTTATGACATTTAAAAGGAAAATGCATAGCTGGAGGGCATATGTCTAAGTTGACTTTCATGTGATAATGAAAAAATCTAATTAAGTGTTGTAAAGGTATTGTACTAAAAGAAAAGGATATGAAAAGGCAAAAAAGGTAAATTATATTACATAAAGAGGCACAAAGACCTATTAAAGTAGAGGGATAGAGGGGAGGGAGATGAGAATTATTGAACTCTGCTCTCATCATATTTGGCTCACAGAGACCATAACATATTCAGACAGGTAGAGAAATCTACCTTATGTGGTAGGAAGGGAAAGAAGAAAGAGAAGAGAGGGGGAGGAAAGAAAGGAAGGGAAGAAGTAGTGAGGGAAATATGGGAAGAAAAGTGAGGAGCCTGATAAAAGGAAGAGTAGATTGAAAGAGGCAGGGTTCAAAAGCAAAACTTTAGTGAGGAGGGAAAGGGAAAAATGAGAGAGAAAAAATAACATGAACAGGGGGGAAATTGGTTGGAGAGAAATGCACATATAGTAACCAGAATGGTGAATGTGAATGGTATGAATTTTCCAGCAAAACAGAACAGGGTAGTAGAGTGAATTAAAAACCATATTCCTACAATACATTGTTTACAAGGAACACATTTGAAACATAGGAATCCACAGAGGGTAAAGATAAAAGGCTGGATTACAATATACTATATTTCAGCTGAAGTAAACAAACAGGGGTCAAAACCTTGATATCAGACAAAGAAAAAACAAAATCAGATCTAATTAAAAGAGATGAGGAAGGAAACAACATCCTGCTGACAGACACCATAGACAATAAAGTAATATCATTACTAAACATTACTAAAGCATCCAATTTTTTAGAGAAGTTAAAAGAGTTACAGAAAGAAATAGACAAAAAACTATCCCAGTGGGGGACCTCAATCTCCCTATCTCTGAACTACATAAATCTAAGCACAAAATAAATAAGAAATGCCTTAAGGAGATGAATAGAATTTTAGAAAAGTTAGATATGGTAGACCTATGAAGAAAAGTGAATGGGGATACAAAGGAATGCAACTTTATGTCGGCAGTGTATAGCCCCTATATAAAAACTGACAGTATCTGGGAACAAAAACTTCACAACGCAATGCAGATGGGCAGAAGTATCAAATGCATGCTTTTTGGATCATGATGGAATTAAAAGTGCATGTAATAAAGGGCCAGGGAAACACAGACTAAAAATTAATGGGAAATTGAATAATCACAAAGAATAAGTATGTTAAACAACAAATCAGAGAAACAGTGAAAAACTTCATCCAAGAGAATGACAATAATGAGACATGCCAAAATTTATAAGATGTAATGAAAGCAATTCTTTTTTTAAAATTTATTTATTTAACTTTTAACATTCATTTTAACAAAATTTTGGGTTCCAAATTTTCTCCCCTTTTGTCCCCGCCCCCACCCCAAAATACGGAGCATTCTAATTGCCCCTATCACCAATCTGCTCTATCTTCTATCATCCCTCTCTG
>CM052679.1:106776960-106802334 GCA_028533205.1 Lagorchestes hirsutus | reverse complement strand
AATTTTGAAAATCAAGTAAGAGAGGTGGAGGAATAGTTCCGAAGAGAAATGAGAGACATGAAGTAAAAGCATTACCTTCCTATGCCTAGATGAGTCCTGTCTTCCAAGATTCTTGTGATTATCAAATGAAAAATATCTATGTAAAGCTTATTGTAAAAAAAGGTATTACATAATTATTGACTTGTTAACTGTTTTTGTTTTTATTGGATTGCTGATATACAGGACAAGGATTTTAGTGAGTTGGTTTTTTTTTTTTTGCTTTTTTTGTGTTTTTTTTGAATTTTGGGACTGAAGACCCATGGTTTGATTCCTGCTTTTTTTTTTCAGTCATGTCTGACACTTCATGGCCACATATGGGATTCTCTTTGCAAACATAGCTGAGTGGTTTGCCATTTCCTTCTCCATTCATTTTATGGATGTGGAAAATGGGGCAAACAGGGTTACATGATTATGCTAGTAGGTTTCTGAGGCCATATTGAACTCGTGAAAATTACTCCATGACTCCTGACTAGAGGTCTAATCCACTTATTCACTGAATCATCATTTCCTTAAGTATAGGTGACTCCGAGGTAAGGAAGCTCTCTTTACCAAGAGAGATTGTCATCTTGTCTGCAATGTATAGTCATAGAGAGTTACATCGAGCATTGTGGGAATAAGAGATTTGCCAAGAGTCACATAAACAGAGGAGTGACTTGAACTCACATCTTCCTAGCATCAAGAATATTTCTTCATCCAGTCTGCTACACTGCCTCTTTTTTATTATCATTATTTATTAATAGGGTTAAACTTAAATTCAATAGAAGAAATACTCACATATGACACTGTACCAGGTAATGGAGATTCAAAAACAAAAACAAAAAAAAACTTAGAGTAAATTCTAAAAGATGTTACCCACTACTGAGTGTTTACAGAATGTATCCAGATGATTGAAATAAAAGCTAATATGAGGAAGAATACAGCGAAACCTTCAGAAGATACTGTCTTTCCACAAAAAAGTGCAGATTTGCTTCCAATCTCAATGTACAAAGGAAATCGACATACAACAAATAGCCATAAAATTATTGTTTCAAATATGGTAAACCCATAAAATTAACACTTTGTTTCAAGATTTGCATCATCTTTATTCCTAACCTCCACCTGTCCCCTTATCATATCTAAGCATGAAAGACCTGGACTGAAATTCTAGTTTAGGTTTCTAGCTAGGCCTGTGTGGTAAGTGATTGAAAAATTGCAGTTAAAAAATATCTGAACTCACAGTTCAAAAAGAGTTTTGTGAAACTTAAATGACTATTATTATGAGTACTTTCTATACCTTTAGACTAAAAGCCTATCATTCATTCAACAGTCCATTATTAATTAAACAAAATCTAGAAGTTAAATCCACTCTTTTTTTCTGCAAGAGAGTAAAGCAGATTCTTATGGTTAACCTAACCAGTACAAATCCTAGGAAAGCAGTGAAGTGAGCAAACTTTTCAGTTTCCCATTTAGTAGCAAGCATTCTCCAATGTATCCAGAAGGTTTCTTCTCCTCCTTTAAATCACAGAAGTTTCGCTTGCTGCAATCCCTGGAGAGACTAGCCTTATGCAGTCGGTGCCCTGGGCTTCAGAATTTTTAATTGGATGCAGTTTATCTTCTAAGAAAAAGTCCTAGAAGGAAATGAACCCATACATAGAGAAGAACTTTTCTTGCAATATGTTGGTTAGGAAGACATGATTTATTATTATATTTACTATTTTATCTGACTATGCTTTTTCTCATGCCATAATAATAATCAATAATGAAAAGAACATCATTCCTTTTCTTAAAAATATATTCACTTTATTTATTTTTAATGTTCTACAGTCACTACCGTGAAACTTAAACTTTTTCCGCATACCAATCCAGCATCACCCCCTTCCCTCCACAAGACGGTATACAATTCTATATAGGATCTAAACATACATTTCCATTGAATACAATTTCATTATAATCATGCTGTGTAGAAGAATTAAAATAAATGGGAGAAATCATATAACAAACCAAAACATAATACACACACACACACACAAACATAAACACACACACACACAAATGATCTCCTACATTCTGTGATTGAATTTCATAGTTGTTTCTCTGAATGTGGAAGGCATTTTGCCTTAGAAGACCATTGAGATTTTGTTTTATGTCCTTGCATTGCTATGACGATCCGAGTCTACCAGAAAGAACTCTCTCATACTGTGATCGTTGCTGTGCATAAAGTTCTCCTGGTTCTGCTCCTTTCGCTCAGCATGAGATCATATCAGTTTTTCCAAGCCTCTCTGAAGTCTACCTGTTCATCATTTCTTATGGCACAGTAGTATTCTATTACATTCATATACCATAATTCACTCAACCATTCCCCAATTGATGGGCATCCTCTTGATTTCCAGGTTTTGGCCATTAAAAAGAGGGTTGCTATAAATATTTTTGTATATGTGGGACCTTTTCCCATTTTTATGATCTCTTGGGGATACAGTCTTAGAAGAGATATTGCTGGGTTAAAGGGTATGCACATTTTTGTAGCTCTTTGGGCATACTTCCAAACCGCTCTCCAGAATGGTTAGATGAGCTCACAGCTCCACCAACAATGAATTAGTGTTCCACCTCTCCCACATCCTCGCCAACATTTGTAATTTTCCTGTTCTCTCATGTTTGCCTAACTAATAGGTGTGATGTGGTACCTCGGAATTGTTTTGATTTGCATCCTTCTAATAAAAAATTATTTAGAGCATTTTTTCATATGATTATACATATCTTTAATTTCTTCCTCTGAAAATTGCTTGTTCATATCGTTTGAATATTTATCAGTTGGGGAATGATTTATGTTGTTGTACATTTAACTCGGTTCTCTATATATTCTAGAAATGAAGTCTTTATCCTAGAGATTACCTGTAAAAATTCTTTCCCAATATACTACAACCCTCCGAATTTTGGTTGTGCAAAAACTTTTCAATTTAATGTTATGAAAATTATCCACCTTGCACTTCATAATGCTTTCTACCTCTTCTTTAGTCAAAAATTTCTTCCCTTCTCCATAAATCTAATAAATGCACTGTTCTTGCTCCTCCAGTTTGTCCATGGTATCAGTCTTTATACCTAGATCACGTACCCATTTGGACTTCATTCTTGTGTAAAGGGTCAGGTATGGGTCTATGCCTAGTTTCTGCTACACTGTTATCCCGTTTTCCCAGCAATTTTTGTCTAACAGTGAGTTCTTATCCCAGAAGCTGGGGTCCTTGGGTTTATCAAACAGGAGATTGCTATATTAATTGCCTACTGTGTCTTGAATACCTAGCATGTTCCATTTGTGTACCCTTCTGTTTCTTAGCCAGTACCAAGTAGTTTTGATAATTGCTGCTTTATAATACAATTTGACATCTGGTAGCGCTAGGCTACCTTCCCTAGCATTTCTTTTCATTCGTCTCTTTGATATTCAGGACCTTTTGTTCTTCCACATGAATTTTGATATTATTTCATCCAGCTCTAGAAAATAATTATCTGATAGTTTAATTGATATGGTACTAAACAAGTAAATTAATTTAGGTAGAATTGTCATTTTTATTATATTAGCTCGGCCTGCCCATGAGCAAATAATGCTTTTCCACTTACTTAGATCTGACTTTATTTGTGCAAAAAGTGTCTTGTAATTGTGTTCATATAGTCCCTGCGTTTGTTTTGGAAGGTAAATATCCAAATATTTTATAGTGTTTGCCCTAGTATTAAATAGGATTTCTCTTTCTGTCTCTTGCTGTTGAACTTTGTCATTAATGTATAGAAATACAGAAGATTTGTGTGGGTTTATTTTCTAACCTGCAACTCTGCCAAGGAGTTTTTTACTTGAATCTCTGGGATTCACTAAGTATATCATCATTTCATCTTCAAAGACTGATAAGTTAGTTTCTTCTTTTCCTATTCTTATTCCTTCAATTTATTTATCTTGTGTAATTGCTACAGTTAACACTGAGTACCACATTGAGTAATAGTGGTGATAATGGACATCTTTGTTTCACCCTTGATCTTATTAGAACTGTAATTAGCTTATCTCCATTGCATATAACCCTTGCTGAAGGTTTTAGGTAGATACTGCTTATTATTTTATGGAAATTCCCTTCATTCCTATGTTCTCCAATGTTTCTAATAGGAATGGGTGCTGTATTTTGTCGACAACTTTTTCTGTATCTATTAAGATAATTATGTGGGTTTTGTTAGTTTGGTTGCTGATATGATAGATAATGCTAATACTTTTCCTAATATTGAACCAACCCTGCATTCTTGGTATGACTCCTACCTGATCATAATGTATTATTCTCGTAATTACATGCTGTATTCATTTTGCTAAAATCTTATTTAAAATTTTTACATCTATATTCGTTAGAGGAATTGGTCTATAATTTTCTTTCTCTGTTTTGTCTCTTCCTGGTTTAGGTATCAAAACCATATTTATATCATAAAAAAATTTGGGAGGACTCCTTCTCCAACTTTAAAAATAGTCTATATAGTATTAGAATTAACTTCTATTTAAATATTTGATAAAATTCACTTGTAAATCCACTTGGCCCTGGAGATTTTTTTCCTAGGGACTTCATTGATGGCTTGTTCAATTTCTTTTCCTGATATGGGATTGTTTAAGTATTAAATTTCCTCTTCTGTTAATCTGAGTAATTTGTATTTTTTTTAAAAAATACTCAACCATCTCATTTAAGTTGTCGAATTTCTCAGCATAAAGACTAGCAAATTAATTTCTAAATACTGCTTTTAATTTCCTACTCATGGGAGGGGAGTCCACCCTTTTTATTTTTGATACCAGTAATTTGATTTTCTTTATTTTTTAATCAACTTGACCAAAAGTTTATCAATTTCATATTTTTTTCATAAAACCAACTATTGGTTTTATTTATTAATTCAGTAGTTTACTTAATTTCATTTTTATTAATCTCTCCTTTGGTTTTCTTTGTTTCTAATTTGTCATTTACTTTGGTATTTTCAATTTGTTCTTTTTCTAGTTTTTTTTTTCAGCTGCATGTCCAAGTCACTGATCTCCTCTTTCTCTATTTTATTTATTTAGGCATTCAAAGATATAAAACTTCCCATAAGAACAGCTTTTGCAGTATTGCATAAGATTTGGTAGATTGTCTCATTATTGTCAGTCTCTTGAATGAAGTTGTTGATTGTTTCTATGATTTCTTCTTTAATCCACACCTTCTTCAGGATTAGATTATTTAGTTTCCAATTGATTTTTGGTTTACCTATCCATGGCCTTTTATTACAAATAATTTTAATTGAATTATGATCTGAGAAGGATGCATTGATTATCTCTGCCTTTCTGCACTGGATTGTGAGGTTTTTATGTCCTAGTACATGGTCGATTTTTGTATATGTGCCATGCACTGCTGAGAAAAAGGCATATCCCTCTCTATTCCCATTCAATTTTCTCCAGAGACCTATCATATCTACCTTATCTAGAGTTTTATTTACCTCCTTAACCTTTCTTGTTTATTTTGAGGTTAGATTTATCGAGTTCAGAGACAGGGAGGTTGAGGTCCCTCACTAATACAGTTTTGCTGTCAATTTCTTCCTTCAACTCCCACATCCTCTCCTCTAAGAATCTGGATGTTATACCATTTGGAGCATACATGTTTAGTAATGATATTGCTTTATTGTCTATGGTGCCTTTTAGCAGGATATCGTTTCTTTCTTTATCTCTTTTGATTAGATTTATTTCTGCTTTTGCTTTCTCTGAGGTTAAGATTGCTACTTCTTCTTTTCTTAGATGAAGCACAATATATTCTGCTCCAACCTTTGACCTTTACCCTGTGTGTATTCCCCCGTTTCAGTTGTGTTTCTTGTAAACAACATATTGTTTGATTATGGCTTTTAATCCATTCTGCTATCCATCTCTGTTTTATAAGAGAATTCATTCCATTCCCATTCACAGTTATGATTACAATCTGGTCTTCCCCTCCATCCTCTTTCCCACCATTTGTGCTTTTAGTTCTCCCTTCTCCCTTTCCCTCCTCAATAGTTTTCACTTTTCACCACCACTTGCCGCAGCCATCCCTTCCTTCGTTTAGCCCCCCCTCCCTTTTACTCCCCTTTGCCCTTACTGCTTCTTCCCTCCCTTTTAGCTTCCCCTCCCTTTTCGCACCCCTTCTCCTCCTACTGCCTATACAACTACTTGGAATTATATACTTAAGTTGATTGTCCCCTCCTTGAACCAAATCCCATGAGAGTGCCTCTCAAACAATGCTCATCTCTTTCCCCTCTTTCCCTCTACCATCATTTTGTATTTCTTCCTGTGATGTAATTTACCATTTTCTGTTTCCTCCTTTTCAGACCTCCTGCTGCAATCCCTTCGCATGTTTAAATCATATTTTTAACATACCATCATTTATTTTATACCCGTTCCCTCTATGTATTTCCCTTTTATATTTCATTATAGATGTACAATTCTCAAGATTAAGAGGTATCACCTTCCCTTATGGGGAGGTACACCATTTCCTCAAATTGAATAACAAATTGTTTTTCTCCTCCATTTACCTTTTTATGCCTCTTTTGAGACCTGCATTTGAAGATAGTATTTTCTACTAAGTTCTGGCATTTTTATTAGGAACATCTGGAAATCCTTTACTTTGTTGAATGGCCTTCTCCTTACCTGAAATGTTATGCTGAACTTTGCTGGGTAGTTGATCCTTGGTTGTAGTCCCAACTCCTTAGACTTATGGAATATTGGATTCCAACTCCTTCGATCTTTTAATGTAGAAGCTGCAAGGTCCTATTTGATCCTGAGTGTAACTCCTCAATATTTGAATGGTTTCTTTCTGGCTTCCTGTACTATTTTCTCCTTCACCTGATAGTTCTGGAATTTGGCAAAGATATTTCTTGGGGTGTTCAGTTTGGGATTTCTTTCTGGAGGTTATCAGTGGGTTCTTTCAATGACTATTTTGCCTTCTGGATTTAACACTTCTGGGCAGTTTTCCTTGAAAATTTCCTGGAAGATGTTGTCCAGACTCTTTTTTTCTTCGTGGCTTTCTTGCAGGCCAATAATTCTTAAATTTTCTCTCCTGGATCTATTTTCCAGGTAAGTTGTTTTTCCAATTAGATATTTTACATTTTCTTCTGTCTTTTCATTCTTCAGATTTTGTTTGACTGATTCTTGGTGTCTCATAAAGTCATGAGTTTCTACGTGCCCAAATCTAATTTTTATCAACTTCAGTTAACTTTTGCATCTCATTTTCCATCTGTCCAACTGTTCCTTTTAAGGAGTTATTTTCTCCAGTTAATTTTTGTGCTTCCTTTTCCTTTTGTTCAATTTTCCTTTTTAAAAAGATGTTCTCATCAGTGAATTCTTTTTTCTTACTTTTAAAATCATTGGCCAGTTTTTCCTTTGTTTCCTTCTTCAGCTGTTCCAAGAGAGCTGTTTGTGTATGTGAACAGTTCATAGTCCCTTCTAAAGTTTCAGATGGAAGTACAGTCTCACTACTGACCTCTTTGGTATTTATGTTTTGGTCTTTGTCCCCATAGAAAGTTTCTATGGTTTTTTCGTGCTTGTTTAGTTTTTTTCTTGTTCATGATGGTGATTGTGTGTTGTGGCTTCTGATTCTTTCAGTTAGAGGCTGTAGAATTTGGTGTTGAGATGACTTGTGTGAAAAAACTAAGAGCAAGTGTCTTTTTATCCTTTTGTTTTGTGGTTCCCCAATCAGCTTTTGGGTTAGCTTGTTAAGTGTGGGGGAGGGGTGGTCTGGTCAGAGGAGATCTCCTCAGCTGATCTGAGGCAAGGCAAGCTCAGGGGATGGTGATCCAGGCTGCCCTACTGTCTTCTGGTTTCTCCTGGAGTGCTGATGCACTCCTAGATCCTAGAGTGAGTTTCCACCCCTTCTGGGGCTCCTCTACTATCACTGAGGCTCGCCTGGTTCCTAGTGCGAGTTTAGACCACTCTGGGTCCCCTCTCCTTGTGGTTTGCTTCTGCCACCGTAGGAGGAATCCCCTTAGCGATGTTCCTACACTCAGGTGTTATGAGACTATTTGCCCCCTCTGCTGTTCCCGCTGATCAAGGATTTTTCTTGGGAAATATTTTATGATTCTTTCCAGGTCATCAGGTGGGGAGGAGAGAGTATTTACTGATGCTTTTCCATCCTGGCTCCTGGAAGTTCAAGTACGTGACTTACAGATGTATAATTTGTGGGCTGAAAGTCTCAGGAGCTGCTGGGGCTGATATCTGGTGCTTAGCCACTGTCACTCGCTCAGCTCTGCTGGTCTCTCACCCTGCTCCCGCTCCACCTCTTCCTCCTGCTGCTGCCTCAGGTTTCCCCAGGGCCCTCTAGCTCTGCTGCTGGACACACTGCTCTGTGTGTTGTGGGCTTACCCCCTGGGGAACAGATTCTTCCTGTTGAACTTCCAGTTTTTCCTGGGCTGTGAATCTACCACAGTCTGTCTTCTTTTGTATTCTGCAGTTCCCAAATTTGGTCACATTCTCTTTTTAGGGGTATCTGAAGGAGTTTTTCTAAGAGTTTCGGTGAGTCGCTTCTCTCACTCTGCCATCTTGGGTCTGTCCCCCAGAACATCATTTCTATACTAATATAATGCTTACAAAAACCTTAGATATTATCAAACAATAAGAAATTAATTTATTTTACAAGAATTTTACTATCTCCCCCTCCCATTGAATTCCACAACTGAATAAGAAAATATACATAATGCAGCAACAAAAATTCCTACATTCTCTGTACCCGAAAATATTTCTTATTCTGCATTTTAATAACATTACCTCTCCAGCAGGAGATAGATGACATGTTTCACCTTCGGTCTTTGGATTTATATTTTATCGTTTCATTTATCAACATTTTAAAGTCTTTTGAATGTTTTTATCTTTCTGATGTTATCATTGTATAAATTGTTCTCCTCTTTCTACTTACCTCGTTTTGTATCACCTTAGAGTTCTTTCCAATTTTTCCTGAAACTTTTCATTTTGTTATTTCTCATTGTATAGTAATATTCAATCACATTCACACAGCACAACAGATTTAATCATTCTCCAATAAGTGAATAACTCATGGGTTTGAAGCTACTATGAAAAGAGTTGATTTTATATATATGTATGTGTGTATGTGTGTGTCTGTGTGCTTGTGTCTGTGTGTCTGTGTCCCTGCATATATGAATTCTTTCCCTCTTTCTTTGAGGCATAGATCTAATCTCTTTGAAGTACAGTTCTAATAGTTATATTAGTGAATCAAACAGTTTAGTACTTTTAGGGGCAAAGTAGATGCTATTATTATAGTCATTTCATTAATGAGGAAACTGAGTATGAGGGAAGTTATGGTAAGTAAACTGTCCAGTATTTTGCTGCTAGTGTCTGAGGCATGTTTTGAATTCTGGTCATTTTGACTTCAAAGCCGGTGCTCTATTGCCTGTGCCACTTGACAGATATGGGATGTATGTGAACCAAAATACCACAGATATAAAAAGATACAAATAACCAATTTAATAATATGAATTAAATTTTATTCTGAATTTTCTATTGATATAATATGGAAAGAGATTGGATAGTAAAAATTCTGATGGGTTTGGAGTCAAAGAAATTGACTTAAAATCTGTGGCTTGTATCTACTATCATTGGGCTAAATTTCTTCTGTAATATGGAGGTAGAGTGGCTATTGCTGCTTAAACTGTGGGTTGTAAATTCATATGAGGTTGTGGCCTACAGTTTAGGCAACACTGAAGGTGTCACAAGTGGAAAAAGTTTAAGAAGCCTTGGAGTGGACTAAGTTACCTTTAAAAATACTTGACCTGTGTAGGTTTCTAGTTCCTAATCTAGGAGACATCTTTCTACTGAAAGAACTAGTCCATCATTAATGTGATGTTGCTTTTGTCCTCCTTCAGAGACAAGAAGTCTATGTACACTAGAATTTTTATGTAAATTTTTTTTCCTGGATTTTTCAAGGAAATAAAAGTGTGTTTCTTAATCATAAGAAAAATTAAGAAATTAGGAAAAATCCTATAATTCTGTAAAAATTAAAGTTTTAATAATTAATAAAAAGATGTTATTGGTTCAAAGGAATCTACTGATATCAAGTTAAGAGCAAGAATAGGAAATCCCGATACATGGAGCTGAAGGTTAAAGTAATAATTTCCTTTTTTTAAAAATTATATTATTTGTTCACAGTGTTCTGCAATCACTTCCATATATCTTAGCTGTTTTTCCCTCCCTCCACACTTCCTCTCCAAGAAGGCATGTACTATTATATAGGTTCTACACATACATTCTTATTAAATACGTTTTCACCTTAGTAAAAGAATTAAAATGAATTAGAGAAACTATAAAACAAAGCATAACACAAGGGAAAATGGTCTGCTTCATTCTGCAACCCAATTCCATAGGTATTTCTCTGGATGTTGAAGGCATTTTGCCTCAAGAATCCATTTGGGAATTTGTATTGCTGTGAAGCACTAAGTCCAGCAGAAAAATTCCTTGTACTCTGTCGTTATTGCTGTGTACAGAGTTCTCCTGGTTCTACTCCTTTCACTCAGCATCAGTTCATGTAAGCCCTTCCAGGAGTCTCTGCAATCTTCCTGTTCATCACTTCTTATAGCACAGTAGTATTCCATTAAATTCATATACCACAACTTTTTCAGTCATTCCCTAATTGATGGGCTTCACCTTGATTTCCAGTTTTTGGTCAGCACAAAGAGAGCTGCTACAACTAATTTTGTTGATGTGGGACCCTTTCCCATTTTTATAATTTCTTTGGTATACAGTCCTAGAAGGGATATTGCTGGGTAAAAGGGTATGCACATTTTTGTAGCTCTTTGGGCATAGTTCTAAATTGCTCTCTAGAATGGCTGAATCAGCTCACAGCTACACCAACAATGAATTAGTGTTCCGACTCTCCTACTGCTCCAACATTTATCATCTTGCAGTTTTGTCGTGTTAGCCAATCTGATAGGTGTGATTATGGTACCTCAGAGTTCCTTTGACTTACCTCTCTCTAATCAATAGTGATTTAGAGCATTGTTTCATATGACTATACATAACTTTAATTTCTTCCTCTGAAAACTGCCTGTTCATATCTTTTGACCATTTATGAATTGGGGAATAAAATCACCATTTCTGAGAACCAGGAAAAGAGTGTAGAGGAAAGAAGTGTGTCTTATCTAATCAGTCAATCTTTTTTGCAATTTTTGTCATGATATACATGCGTGTTTGTGGCCCAGTCTGTGGCTAGCAGTAAGTCATTCTTGAAAATAGAACAAGGAGATGCAAGGGTTTCCATATACACAGGAATTTTTTTCTGAAAGCAATGGGGGCAGATAAGTGGGGGCAACCAATTCACTCAGATAAGTGTCTCACCAACCTTTAGTTGCACAGATCAAGGCTCTAAATAGTTTCACTTATCTGTTACCTGTTGGCAACACAGGATAAACGATTGTCTTGTATTCAGAAATTTAGATTCTTTGATTTTCTGGACATCTACTTCATGCTATCTCAACTGCTAGCAGTGGAGGATGTATTTTTTTTTATCCCCCTGGTTTCTTTCCCACAAGTCTCCTCAAATTTAAGGTTTGGGCACTCTGGGGCAACTGACTACAAGACACGTGAAAAGACATGGAAGCTTTCTTATGCATGCCTTCTGACATACACCCTCTTCATGAGAGGAGCTCAAAATATGGGCTACATGTCCATAATCATGTTCTTTCTTTGTACTCTTTCTCCCGACACTGATTCATATTCCAGCTTGATATAAGTTACATTCTGGAGGATGATTTAAAACATTATCGTTAGTAAAATGTTTTTTATTATTCAGATTCAATCAGTTCACTAGATTTTTTTTTTGGCCTCTATGATGATTCCTTGATTGGATACACCTGGAAGATCATAGAGACAATAATCATCCACAAAGGTGGGAGAGAAGGGACTACGGGTAGGGTTTTACATAGTAGCAAGTCAGATCTGTCTAATCAAGAAAGGATATATACACATATATATGTACATATATATGTATATATATATACACATATATGTGTATGTATGTATGTATGTGTGTGTATGTATATCTCCACATATACACATACATACTTTTTCAGGTGTTAATGAGTCTTGTAAAACCTAGATTGATAAAGGATACATTATACTCGACAGAAGTAAAGTTCTTGATATAAAAAAAACCACCTCTTAGAATGTCTTATTTTATCCAAAATCATCTTAGTTAATATATGCTTCCAAAAGTAGTTAGAATCACGATAGCACATATATTGAAACTCACTTGACTGAAGACTACTTATATAGTAGCTATTAGCAATGATAGTTGCGTGCTTGGCAAGTCATAAGTGCTTTGTTAGCTTTGAAGTTTACCAGTCTTTACAAAGATGATCAATCTCAATTCATCCAAGAAAAGACCAAGTAATGAAATCAGTTCTTTCATTTTTATAGACTATTATTGTTATTTATTTAAATGACTTATTGGATAAACGAAAGAATGAAGAGATATCATTACAGAATAAAAAAGAACTCAAATGCCTAAAGATATAAGGGAAACTTAAAGAACTGAAGGAGGGAAGGTATAAGGCTGAATTAATACTTGATGGTCTAGATATCCTGGTCTCTTAAAAGTGATTCCATATCCTCTGCAGTAAAGAATAACTTGAGTAGGAAATTGTGTAAATAGAGAGAGGGGAGGTAAGTGGAAGATATAAAATCTACAGTTGAATAGTGAAGTGATATCAGAGGGCAAGTCTCACCCAAGAAGAAAGGAAAACAAGGGGCGCTATTGTTCACCTGAAGGAGCATAAATGGGAGTATTAAGTGTTGGGGGCTTATATAATGGATTTTAAGGTAGGGGGAATTTGCACATTAGAAGACAACTTTCACCTGTAAAGTTTATTGCATCCTTGGACATAAATTAAAAAGGATGTAGGTTATCACAGCCTCAATAATACAGACTAAATACTGTAAGATCAGAGAGTATGAACAGGCCATAGAATTTGGGTCACAGAGTGAATCTGATCAAATTTGTGCTGACATTATTTCACTCATGAATTGACATTTTGAAAAGAAATTACAAGGGAACAAAAGAGAAAGTTGGGATAAAGTCAATAAAGGCAATAGCAAAATTTAAATAGAAGAAGGAGCTTAAATCTAGTACTTGGTGCCAGACTCAGAAGAAGTATGATAAGTAAGAATACGTATGCAATAAAAGTCAGAATTAACGGGATGCTCTTAATTATTTTTGTTGCCACAGGAGGTGGGATGAATTATTATGGTATAAAGGGATTTTTTTTAGTTAAAAGTAAAATAAATCTAGGTCACAGAATATTTTGGGGAATATTGCTGAGTTTTTGCTAAAATATTATTTTAAAATTTGCATTAATATTCATAAACAGTAATTCTTTCTGGTTCTCCAATCTATTTTCTCCCTAACTTGGGTATCAGAAGCACATTTTTCTGAGGAAAAAAAAGTTTCTGTAAGTGTCTTCCTTCTTTATATTTGATAACTATTTTTGGTAGCTTTGGATTTCTTACTCTTAGAATATTTGATAAAATTCAAATATAAATTTGCCTGATATAGGCATTTGGGGCCTCCTCCATTTGGAAGTCCGTATATGACTTGGATTTTTTCCCCTATGATTGGATTGTCTAGCATTTGTATCCACTGAGACATCTACCTGTCTAATAATGCTACTCTTTTATTATCTGCAGCGACTTACAGTATAATGTTGTTTTGCTGTTTATCTCTATTGAAAGCAGTTATTATTATTTGAAATGGTGATCGTAACTCCTCATTTTTGGAATTCCTTGAATCACAATAATTTTGGATCTGTTTTTTTTTCAATCTAAATATATTATGTATTTCAAATATGTTTCCAAACATGAAACATATTTTTGAGTTCTTCTTGTCCAATCTGTCATATTATATTTTTTATTGATGAACTAAATTCACTCATATTTAAAACGATAATTTAAAGTTTGTGTTTTGCTACTAAATTTCATTATTCTTTCTTCCTCTGAAGAGGAAGAAAATTCTCTCTGACTTTGTTTTACTTACAAATATGTGATTCTATTTTCTTTCCACAGATAACCCCCAGTCTCCCATGATGCCTTTTATTGCCTTTCCTCAATCAAATTTTCTTGAATTTATTTTATTGCTGTATATATATATGTATGTATGTATGTATGTATGTATGTATGTATGTATGTATATGTGTGTGTATGTCCTCTTTCTAATAAGAATTAGTCTAATTCATATCTTTTCTTATCTTGTCTACCTTCTAATATACTTCAGAATATAATCTCTCTTTTAGGATTTTTGGGCTTATATGTTTTTTGAGGGAGGAGAAGTTTGCCTTATTTGTAGATTTTCTGTATGATTCTCATACAAGTTAGGATTTCTGAAAAGCGAAAGTCTGACTTCATCCTCAACACAATAATAATTTGAATAGAAACATCGTTCATTTTAACCTTTCTCATTTCTCTCTAGCTCTCTACCTCTCCTCTCCTTTTCTGTTTGACTTTGTGTTTCTCTCATCTTCTGAGAATATTTATTTTCTTTTCTACTTTTTATTAAATAATTTCATTTATGTACAGTGTTCTACAATAACTACCACATTACTTAGAATTTTATTTTCCCCTCCCTCTCCCCTACCTCACCTGTCCCTCCCCGAGACGGCATATAGTTTTGTATAGGTTCTACACATACATTTCTATTAAACACATTTTCCCTATAGTCATACTGTGTTGAAAAATTAAAGTGACTGAGAAAAATCATCTAACAAACCAAAATGCAATACACACACACACAAACACAAACACACACACACACACACACACACACACACACACACACACACACACACACACTGATCTGCTGCATTCTGCAATTGAATTCCATAGTTATTTCTGTGGCTACCGAAGGAACTTTGCCTTAGAAGACATCTGGGAATTTTTTTAAGTCCTTGAATTGCAATGAAGTTACAAGTCAACCAGAAAATCTCTTGCACACTGTGGTCTTTGCCGTGCACAAAGTTCTCCTGGTTCTGCTCCTTTCTCTCAGCATCAGATCATATAAGTCTTCCAAGCCTCTCTGAAGACTCCTTGTTCATCATTTCTTTTCTTTCTTTCTTTTTTTTTTTTAATTTCTTGATTTAAGTTTTCAACATTCTTTTCCACAAAACTTTGAGGTCCAAATTTTCTCCCCATTTCTCCCCTGCCCCACCTCCAAATGTCGAGCATTCTGATTACGCCTATCATGCTTTTTAAGCATGCTTGTGAAATAGAGCAGCCCAAGGGGGGTGGAGACCTCCAACAATCAGACCACAGATTTCCTATATCTCACTCTGAGAGCTGCAGTATAGCCTTGAGGAAATGTAGACTTCACCTGGCCTTGGCTTTGTCATGCACCAGCCAGCTCAGCACCACATATGCTACAGCATTGTGTAGTTTGTAGTTGTAAGAACCAGAAACCATAGCACACAAACTCAATAGCAAGGTCCCTTGTTCCCAGTATAAGATAGGTGCTATAGAGCCCTATGTGCCCCAGATGCAGAAATCCCCCTTAAAATCCAGGAAAAAGTCAATTAACATGAACAAGAAGAAAATCAGAAAAGTAAAGATGACAATGTTACTATGGAGACAGGGAAGATGAAGATGAATTCAGAAGATGGGAGCATTGACACTATACCCACATCTGAAACAAACAAAAAAAAAGTGAATATGAAATTATATCAAGCCCAAAATGAATTATTCGAAGAATTATTGGAATTATTAAGAAGAATTTTAAAAAGCAAAATTAGAGAGGTAGAAGAAAAATTGACCAATGACTTTTTAAAAAACAATAGATAGAATAAAAAATCATTGAAGGTAACAGTGCTTAAAAAATAAAATTGGTCAAATGCATAAAGAGGTAAAAAACCTAACTGAAGAAAATAACACCTTAAAAGAAGTAATTGGACAAATCGAAAAAGAGGTGCAAAAGATAATTGAAGAAAACAACTCTTAAAAATTAGAATCGAGAAAGTAGAAGCTATGCGATTTCAAGAATCTGTAAAACAATATCAAAAGAATGAAAAAAAAATTAAAGAAAATGTAAAATATCACATTATGGAAAAAATGACCTGGGAAAGAGATCCAACAGATAAAATACATGATTACAAAAAAAAGAGATGGTCATTATCTTGAAAGAAATCATCAAGGAAAATTGCCCTGAGGTCCTAGATCATAGGGCAAAGTAGTCATTGAAAGAATCCAATAATCCCTACCAGAAAAAGAACAGAAATTGAAAAAATCAAGGAATATTGTCAGATTCAAGAATTATCAGGTCAAGGAGAAAATAACGAAAGCAGACAGAGAGAAACAACTCAAGTATCGCAGAACTAAAGTCAGGATCACACAAGACCTTTCATCTTCTACATTAAAAGATCAGAGGGATTGGAATATGATAATCGTGAAGGCAAAGGAGCTTGGAAAACAACCAAGGATCAATTACCCAGCAACATTGAACACAACCTTTCAGGCAAGGAGATAAACATTCAATGAAATAAGGGATTTCCAGACCTTCCTGATGAAAAGGTCAGAGCTCAATAGAAAATCTGATCTTCAAAGACAAGGTTCATGGGATAGATATAAAGGAACCAGAGACAAAAGGAAAAAAAAAACCGTGTTATTCAACATGGGTAAATTGTTTGCATCCTTATATGGGAGAATGATACTTGTTAATCATGAGAATTCTGTATTTATTATGACATTTAAAAGAGATATACACAGATAGAGGGAGTGAATATAAATTAACTGATGAGATGAAAAGCAAACTAATTAAGAGTTGTGAAGGTAGAAGAGGAAAGGAGGATGCAGAACAGGGTAAATTACATCATATGAAGGGGCAAAAACATATCATAGTAGGGGAAAAAGGAGAGAGATGAGCACTGTTTGAGCTTTATTCTCATCTGATTTTGTTCAAGGAGGGAAGAACATACTCAGTTAAGTATGGAAATTTAACTTTCCTTACAAGCACAAAGAAGGGGAAAGGGAAAGAAAAGCAGAGGGTTAGAAAAGAGGGAAGAAGGAGTAAACAGAAAGGGAAAGAAAAAGAGAGGGGTACTGAAAAAACTTAGGGAAGATTGAGGGAAGAGGTGATCAAAAGTAAAACTATTTTGAGGAGGGGAAAGAAAGGAGAAATAAAAGCACAAATGGGGGAGGGATAGGATGGAGAGAAAGACACAAATAGGATGAAGTCTCTGTATCACCAAGGCAATATTCACAGTGCCTACGACAGTCATTAATATGCCAGCACAATTCTGAATCTTGAAATACATCAGAATCCCCACGTGGGAGACAGCACTAAAACATTTATACATATACTAGAAAGCCAAATTCACTATAGTAACAAAATCAATAGACAAGACTGATGCAGAGCACAACACCATCCTCAAGCCTTTCCCCTTCAAGGCTTTGAACAAACCTGTTTCATTAAACAAATCACAAGGAGGCTCTTCAGCAAAATCACAAACAAGTTTTTCACTCCTACTAGCCAGCTACAGTTTTGCCTCCATCCCTCAGTTCTGACTGTCCTGACAAAATTTTCTCTCAACTCTACTATAACTCCTCTTCCTCTTCCACTCTTTCAGGAAGCTCCTCCAGCCACAGACTCTATATGTCTCAGACCTCAATGACACAGTCAGGTCACATGGATCTATTAACGGATGGGAAAGATCTTTCCATGAAGAAGAAACAAAAATATATTTTCAACACCTTCTCGCATAAAATGAAGGTTGAGAGCAGAATGGATTAAAAAAAAAACATAATCTTGCAATATGTTGTTTACAAGAAATACATTTGAGAGAGTGGGATACATAAAAGTAAAGGTAAAAGGCTGAAGTAGAGTATATTATGCTCCAACTGAAGTAGAAAAAAACAGAGTTGGCAAAACTAATCTTAGAATAGCAAAAGCAAAAATAGATATAATTAAAACAGATGAGGAAGGAAACCATATTTTGGTAAACGTCACCATAGACCATAGTGTAATATAATTACCAAACAGATAAGAACCAATTGCTTTAGTATCCACATTTACAGAGGATAAGTTAAGGGAGTTTACTTGAAGAAATATATAGCAAAACTATATGAATGGGTGAACTCGACCTCCCTTTCTGAACTTGACAAATCTAACATCAAAATGAGCAAGAAAGAAGTTATGGAGGTGAACAGAATTCTGGGAAAAGGTAGATATGATACACGTCTAAAGAAAAATAAATGGGAATAAAAAGGAATAAACAGGTTTTTTTTTTCAGTGATACATGGCACATACAAAAAAATAGGTCATGTACCAAGGCATAATAAAGGCCTCAAAATCCGGTGTTGCAAGACAGAAATAGTCAGTGCATGCTTTTCAGAACGTGGTAATCTCTCTCTCTCTCTCTCTCTCTCTCTCTCTCTCTCAGAGAAAGACAGAGGCAACAGCAGCAGCAACAGATTCTATTAATCTAGGCCCACGGACAATAACTGATACAAAATCGGGAAGCCTGGGACAATAAACATACACACACACACACACACAACCACAGACACATATACACGCTGGAAGCAGAGCTCTACCTTGATGAAGAATTCTAAAACCAAGCATTTTCCCAGGAAAATGAGCAAACAGAGGGGGGGGGAAAGTTGGCCCATAGGCTCTTAATTTGGTGAAAAGGAAGATCAAAATATATAGCCAGAAGAAGTCAACAAAGTTAAAGCTCCCACATCAAAAGACTCCAAGAAAAATATAAGTTGGTCACAGGGCATGGGAAGCCTCAAAAAGGATTTTGAAAATCATGTAAGCGAAGTAGTAGAAAAACTGGGAAGAGAAGTGAGAGGGATGCCAGAAAACCATGAAAAATGAATCAACAACTTGCTAAAGAAGAACGCCCTCAAATATTGAAGAAAATAACACTTTAAAAATAAGCTAATCCAAATGACAAAAGAGGCCCAAAAAGACAATAAGGAGAAGAAGACATTAAAAAGCAGACTTGGTCAAATGGAAAAGGATGTCCAAAAGATCAATGGAGAAAATAATTCCTTAAAAATTACAATGGAGCAAATGAAAGCTAATGACTTTATGAGAAATCAAAAAAGTATAAAAGAGAAGCAAAAGAATGAAAAATATTGAAGGTAATGTAAAATATCTCATTGGACAAAAAAGTACTTACCTGAAAAAAAGAGCTCTAATTTTAAAATTATTGGACTATTTGAAAGCCATGATGAAATAAGGAGTTTAGATATCAACTTTCAAGAAACTGCCAAGGAAAACTACCCTGATATCATAGAACAAGAGGGCAAAATAGAAATGGAAAGAATCTATCAATCACCTCCTGAAAGACATCACAAAAGTAACACTCCTAAGAATGTTGTAGCCAAACAGCAGAGTTCTCAGGTCAAGCAGAAAATATTACAAGCAGACAGAAAGAAACAATTCAAGTATTGTGGACATATAAATGGTATAACATGCTGTCTCTCAGCTTCTATATTAATGGTTTGAAGGGCTTGGAATATGATATTTCAGAGGTCAGACAATCTTTGATTAACAACAAGAATCACTTAACCAGCAAAAGTGAGTAAAATACTTCAGGGGAAAATTGAAATTTCAGTGAAATACAGGACTTCCATACATTTGTGTAGAAAAGACCCAAGCTGAATAAAAAGAAAAAAGGAAGTTGACTTTCACGTACATGAATTATGAGAATGATGGAAAGGTAAACAGGAAAGAAAAATCATAAGGGACTTATGAAAGTTCAACTGTTTGAATTCTTACATGGAAAGATTATTTTTGTAATTCATGAAACTTTGCTTAGTATTGTGGCAGTTGGAAGAAAGATAGATACATACACACATACATACATGCATACATACATACATACATACCCAGATACATACGTACATTGATACATACAGACATAGAGAGACAGCACAGGGTGAGTGAAATGTGAAGCAGTGATATCTAATATGAAAGAGAAATGTAGAGGGAGGAGAAAGGGAGAGATATAATGGGGTCAATTATCTCACATGAAAAGGGCAACATAAAGGTTTCACAATGGATGAGAAGAAGAGGGAGGTGAGAGGGAATAAGTTAGCCTTACTCTCCATCGGATTTGACTTTAAAAAGGAATAACAGGCTCTTCAAAAATATTCTAGGGGGCAGAGCCAAGATGGTGGAGAAGCCAAGATGGTGGAGAAGAAAGACACATATACGGGGGCTCTCCCCACACAGCCCAAAAAATACCTGTAGAGAGGGACTCTCAACAAATTCTGGAGCAACAGAAGTGGAGAACAACAGAGTGGAGATTTCCAGCCAAGGGTGACCTGAAAGGTCCACAGGAAACATCTGTTGCACCTGATGTGGAGGGGAGCCCAGCCCAGCCTTGGCCACCCTGCACAGCCCACAAACAGCCTTCTGGGGCAGAATCTCCAGTCTCAGAATGCCCAGTCGCAGCAGCAGCAGCGGATTTACAGATCTGTCAACCCACAGGCGCCAAAGGTCAGTGACGGGGTTTTTTCAGCTGGCCAGGAAGGGAGAAGGGCCTTCCCATAGCTCCGGCCTCAGGCAGCAGCCACAGAGGCCACATTGGCAGGCACAACAGCCACATCCACTGTTGGAGGGTAAAAACCCTGGGGGCACTGAGGAGCTGATTCTTGCCTGAGCCCAGTGTGGAGGCCCTGGGGAGCAGGTCTTTGTCTCACACTGAATGTCAGCCCTGCCCATCCAGCTTATCTGAAAATCAGCCCCCAGTGCTGACTTGGTGGAATTGGAGGCCAGGTGGCTGTGGAGAGGCAACTGCTAAGAATCTGAGCACAAAAATCCCACCTTGAGCCCAGACCAGTAAACACATAATTGTGCCTCCTTGGAGGAACTGTGATCTTACAGATTCCCAGAGTGTACCCTACTCTTGACAAAGGACTCAAAAGTCAAGTAACTGGTTGGGAAAATGCACAAAACAGGGAAAAAATAAGATTATAGAAATGAAGATATCTTCTCCCATCCTTTCTGATGAGGAAGAACAATGCTCACCATCAGGAAAAGATATAAAAGTCAAGACTTCTGTATCCCAAACATCCAAAATAAATATTCAATGGACTCAGGACATGGAAGAGCTCAAAAGGATTTTGAAAATGAAGGAAGAGAGGTGGAAGAAAAATTAGGAGGAGAAACGAGAAAGATGCAAGAAAAGCAGGAAAACACCTTGCTAAAGGAGACACAAAAAATGCTGAAAAAAATAACAGCTTTAAAAATAGGCTACATTGATTGGCAAAAGACAATCAAAAAGCCAATGAAGAGAAGAATGTTTTAAAAAGCAGAACTAGCCAAATGGAAAAGGAGGTTCAAAAGCCCACTGAAGAAAATAGTTCTTTCAAAATTAGAATGGAACAGATGGAGGCTAATGATTTTATGAGAAACCAAGAAATCACAAAACAAAACCAAAAGAATGAAAAAATGGAATATAATGTGAAATATCTCATTAGAAAAACAGCTGACCTGGAATATAGATCCAGGAGAGACAATTTAAGAATTATGGAACTATCTGAAAGTCATAATCAGAAAAAGAGCCTAGACATCATCTTTCATGAAATTAACAAGGAAAACCGCCCTGATATTCTAGAACCAGGGGGCAAAATAAATATTGAAAGAATCCACAGATCACCTCCTGAAAGTGATCCAAAAGGAGAAACTCCTAGGAACATTGTGGCCAAATTCCAGATTTCCCTGGTCAAGAAGAAAATATGTCAAGTAGCTAGAAAGAAACAATTCAAGTATTTTGGAAATACAATCAGGATAACAAAAGATCTAGTAGGTTTTACACTAAGGGATCGAAGGGCATGGAATATGATATTCCAGAAGTCAAAAAAACTAGGACTAAAACCAAGAACCCCCTACCCAGCAAAACTGAGTATAATACTTCAGGGGACATAATGGTCTTTCAATGAAATAGAGAAATTTCAAGCGTTCTTGATGAAAACACGAGAGCTGAAAAAGAAAATTTGACTTTCAAACACAAGAATAAAGAGAAGCATGAAAAGGTAAACAGCAAAGAGAAGTTATAAGGGACTTACTAAAGTTGAACTATTTACATTCCTACAGGCAAAGACAATATTTGTAACTCTTGAAACTTCTTTCAGTATCTGGGTAGTTGGTGGGATTACAAACACACACACACATTCACACACAGACATAGAGGGAGAGACAGAGAGCACAGGATGAATTGAATAGGATGGAATCATATCTTAAAATAATGAAATTAAGCAGTGCGAAAGAAATATATTGGGAGGAGAAAGGGAGAAATGGAATGGGGCAAATTATCTCTCATAAAAGTGGCAAGTAAAAGACTTTTCAGTGGAGGGAAAAAGGGGGGAGGTGAGAGAAAAAACATAAAGCTTATTCTCATCACATTCGACTAAAGGAAGGGATAAAATGTGCACTCTTTTTGGTATGAAAACCTATGTTACAATACAGGAAAGTGGGGGAGCAGAGGATAAGCAGGATGGAGGGGATAATGGAAGGGAGGGCAGTGGGAGGAGGGAGCAATTTGAGGTCCACACTCATGGGGAGGGATAGGATCAAAAGAGAGAACAGAAGAAACGGGGGGCAGGATAGGATAGGATGGAGGAAAATATAGTCATTCTTACACAGCACGACTATTATGGAAGTCATTTGCAAACCTACACAGATATGGCCTGTATTGAATTGCTTGCTTTCCCAAAGGGAATGGGTGGGGAGGGAGGGATGAATAGAAGTTGGAACTCAGAGTCTTAGGAATAACTGTTGAGTATTATTCTTGCAACTCGGAAATAAGAAATACCGACAATGGGGTACAGAAATTTATCTTGCCCTACAGGACAAAAGAGAAGATGGGGATAAGGGAAGGGAGGGATGTTAGAAGGGAGGACAGATTGGTGATAGGGGTAATTAGAATGCTCGGAGTTTTGGGGTGGGTGGAGGGGAGAAATGGAGAGAAAATTTGGAAACCAATATTTTGTGGAAATGAATGCTGAAAATTTAAATAAATAAATTTAAATACAATAAAGAAAGAAAGAAAGAAGGAATAATATGCACACTCAATTAGGTATCTTACCATAGAGGAAAGCAGGGGAGAAGGAGATAAGTGAGGTGGAGAATGATAGAAGGGAATAAATATTGGGGACCATGGTAGTCAGAAGCAAATATTTTTGAGAAAGGAAAGAGTCAAAGTTGAAAATATAATAAGAGGGAGGTGGAAAAAACGCAGGGAGATATAGCGAGTATTTCACAACATGATTATCATGGAAATGTTTTGCATAAGTACATATGTATAACCTATATTGAATTGCTTCCTTTCTCAATGAGAGTGAGTGGGGAGAGAAGAAGGGAGACAGTTTCGAGCTCAAAGTTTTCAAAACAAATGTTAAAAACTGTTTTTACATGCAACTGGAGAATAAGATATATAGGCAATGTGGTTTAGAAATATATAGTCCCATATAAGAAGGTAAGGGAAAAGAGAATGCGAAAAGGGGAAATCAAAATTCATGCCACGTTGGGGTGGGGAAGGGGAGATATGGAAAGAAAATTTGGAACTCAGAATCTTGTGGAAATGAATGATGAAAAGTAATAATAAATAAATTAATTTAAAAATGAAAAATGAAAAGGTGGATCATCCAAGAAATCATAGAAACTGTCAATAACTTCATTCAAGTAATTGTAATAATGAGATACCATACCAAAACTTACGAGAGGTATCAAAAATAAAAACACTTTATTTCTCTGCCTGCTTACATGAATAAAACAGAGAAAGAGGAATGAAGTGGGTGTTAAATTTAAAAGCTAGAGAAAGAACAAATTGAAAATCTGCAACTAAATATTAGATTAGAAATACTGAAAACCAAAGAAGAGATTAATAAAATAGAAATTAAGGAAACTATTGAAATAATAAATGGAATTAAGAAATGATTTTATGGAAGAAACAAAATTGATAAACTTTGGTCACTTTGCTTTTTAAAAAGAAAGAATAAAACCAAATTGGCAGCATCAAAAACGAAAAGAGTGAATTCACTGACACTGGAGCAGAAACAAAAACAATAATTAGGAATTATTTTGCCCAACAGTCGGTCCAAAAATTTGATAATCTTAATGAAATGGATGAATATCTATCTACAAAAATATAAATTGTCCATATGAACATAAAAAGAAGTAAAATCCTTAAATAAAACCCACCAACAGGAAATAAAGTGGCCCAAGCCATCAATGAACTCCATCAGAAAAAATCTCCAGGGTCAGTTACATTTCATTATTTATTTGGCAACAAAACCCTCACAATCCAATGAAGATTGGATTTCAGTTTATGGTGCAATAGAAATCGTATGTAATAAAGTACCAGTGAAAGAAAGACTAAAAATTAATTGGAAACTAAATAACCCAATCCTAAAAAATAAGTGAGTCAAACAAGAAGTCAAAGAAATCATCAACAGCTTCATTCAAGAGAAAGATAATTAAAAGACAACACATCCAAATTTTTGTGATGCAGTGTCTGTGATTCGTAGGGGAAGTTATATCTCTGAATGCTTATCCTAATAAAATAGAGAAAGAGGAGCTTAATTAACTGGACCTAAAACTTAAAAAAGTTAGAACAAGAGCAAATTAAAAATATTCAGTTAAATACCAGATTAGAAATACTGAAAACCAAAGAAGAAATCAGTAAATTTAAATTAAGAAAAAGTACAGAAATTTTAAATAAAACTAAGAGCTGGTTGTACGAAGAAAAATACAAACAAACAAAAGCAATAAAGTAGGCAAATCATTCATTAATTTGATTTAAAACAAGAAGAAAACCAACTTACCAATATCAAAAATAAGATGTGTGAATTCACCAGCAATTGAGAGAAAATTAAAACGATAATAAGAAACTTTCCCCGCCAACTCTATGCTAATAAATTTGACAACTTTTCTGAAATAGAAGAACTTTATATAGACAGACAGATAGATAGATAGATAGATAGATAGATAGATAGATAGATAGATAGATAGATAGATTTAACTTTTAACATTCATTTTAACAAAACTTTGGGTTCCAAATTTTCTCCCCTTTTGTTCCCGCCCCCACCCCAAAAAAACCGAGCATTCTAACTGCCCCATCACCAATCTTCTCTCTCTTTTATCATCCCTCTCTGCCCTTGTCTCCATTATCTCTTTTGTCCTGTAGGGCCAAATAACTTTCTATACCCCTTTACCTGTATTTCTTATTTCCTAGTGGCAAGAACAGTACTCGATAGTTGTTCCTAAAACTTTGAGTTCCAACTTCTTTGCCTCCCTCCCTCCCCACCCCTTCCCTTTGGAAGGCAAGCAATTCAATATAGGCCAAATCTGTGTAGTT
>CM052679.1:106753008-106776460 GCA_028533205.1 Lagorchestes hirsutus | reverse complement strand
TAAAATAGCTTATATAGATGGTTTTCCGCTGAAAGAGACCTCACAGATTACTGAACCCACCTCTTGATTCTTTTACAGATAAAGAAACTAAGGTCCCTAGGATGGGATTCATACAATGTTTGAATTTTACGGCTTATTCTAAATGCAACCTTATAGAATGAACTAGGGAAAATTATTCATTCTTTCAGGCATTCTACTTCCTCATACTGTGTTGCAAAGATATGTTCTGAAAAATATATTAGAAGTCACTATGGTAATGTTAAACCTTGTGGAAAAGAATCCCTGTTATTATGCATTGAGTTGTTTCCTGAGCCTATTTTTTATACTAGAACAATATTTCACTATAGGGAGAATGAGATACAAACAGAGATAGGTAGAGAGACTAGATAGGCAGACAGACAGACAGACAGATAGACAGACAGACAGACAGACAGACAGACAGACAGATAGACAGACAGACAGACAGATAGATAGATAGATAGACAGATAGGTAGGTAGGTAGATATTGACATAGAACTATATTATAAACATGAAAAATGGGTGTTTCTAGTATGTCTAGTCACACCCTGTTGACAAAAAAAATGTTTTTTGTCTCCTTTGATGCTAATATTTTAAAGTAAAATTTAGTTGCAAATTTGACCATTAATTATTTTTCACCTCTTTAGTTTGATGAATACCAGTAATTGTCTTGTTAATATATTCAATAAAATTTCATTTTTAAATAAAAGAAATTCCCTGAGGTATTACCTTAATAAAATTTCCTATTATAAAAATGTAAGGATTTTAGCTGGCAAAATTTATTAATTAAAATGTGTGAAATCAAAGACTTTACGGTAACCTATTATGAGGGGTTGGGGTAGGATTACTGAGAAAGCAACTTATACAGAAAAATAAGTTTAGATTACTTAGAATAAATATCTCCATAAACATTTCCTCATGTCTCATTTGAATACAGTCTGTAAGTAAATTTGGAATTTTGTTAGTGCTTGTTTTCTATTTTATTCATTTGTTTGGTTTTGTTTCATATATTGTTTTTTTATTTTTCATAAAGTCATTAGTTTCCATGGCTTCATTGTCATTGCTCCACTTCAATTTTTAAGTAATCATATTTTTTTCAATGAGATTTTGGACCTCCTTTTCTATTTTGTCAATTCTGCTTTTTAAAGCATTTTTATCATCATTGGCTTTGTGGACGTCTTTTTCAGTTTGGGTTAGTCTATTTCTTAAAGTGTTATTTTCTTCAGAATTTTTAGGTCCCTTTAGCACATAGTTGACTCTTTTTTATGATTTTCTTGCATCAGTCTCATTTTTCTTCCCAATTTTCCTCTACTTCACTTACTTGATTTTTTCAGAATCCTTTTTGAGCTGTTCCATGTCCTTAAACCAATTCACATTTTCCTTGAAGGCTTTGGATGTAGAAGATTTCACTATGTTGTCTTCTGGTTGTATGTTTTGCATCTTCCGTATCACCAAAGTAAGATTCTATAGTCAGATTTTTTTTCAGATATTTGCTCATTTCCCCAGCCAATTACTTGTCTTTTGAGGTCTTTTTCAAGGGAGTGAGTTCTCTGCTACCAGCGGGTGTTTATGTGTATGTGTGTGTCTGTATGGGGGTGTATTGTCACAAGGTTCAGGGCTTTTGTGCAGTTGTTTTCAGAAATACTTCTAGGGATATGCAAATTCTCAGGCCTTCCAGGATTGTACGATCAAAGGAGAGGTGTTTACTCCTCTCCTCGTCTGTGCTTTGATCTGTGAGTGACTTCAAGCAGTCTTTTTCTGCTTTGGAACTATGAGGTGTGCTTTCTCTCTACTGTTGACACAAGCTCCACCTTAGCAGCACTCCTCCTTTCTCCCTGACTGCCACTTTGGACTGTTATCCAAATCCAAGCAAGGCAAAGCAAGAGAATTCTGCTTCAGCACTAGCAAAGACGTCCCTGCAATTCCCTTCTGATCTGTTGCTCGATCACCCCACAATCTGTAGTCCTAAGGCTCAAGAAAAGCTGCCACTGCTGCTGCTGCAAACACCATGAACTCTACTGCACCTTCTGCCACTCCAGATCTGGGGCTGGAAAATGTTACTGTTTCACACTGGTCCAACAGTCCTTTTTCACTGACCTTCAAAGTTGTTCTTTCCATTTTGGGATGGAGAAATCCAGAACCTGCCATAGTTGCCAGTGATTCAGTCCCCTGAGGTCTGCAAAGTTCTCGTCTATAGTGACCAGGCCTATGCAGCACTGTGCTCATTCTCAGCATGGTGTGATAGACACTTCCTGCTGACCTTTGAGGTTGTCTTAGCATGAAGGTTCCCTTCACTTCCTCGTTCTGTGGGTTCTTCAGCTACATTATTTGTTTAGAACCATTTTTTACAGATATTTCCAGTGGTTAGGGGAAGAACTCAACCAATCCCATGTTTTTTTCCACAATCTTGACTGCACTTCTGGTTACTGGTGTTCTGTGCTGGGGCCTCAGGTGCCAGTAGTTGGAGTTGCAGTGGTCTGGTATTTCACCTGATGTTCAACTGGAGGTGATGTGTGTCTGGTGTTGTCACTTTCCTACTTCTCCACACTGGTGCTTAGGACTTTCTGCTGGTCTTCTGAGGTGGGGCTTCCTAGTGGCTTGTTGTAATGTCTCGTGTCCTGTAATGGCCACCTTCAGCCACAGCAAGAGGGATCTTTTCCTTTAATCCCCTAACCTACTCAGGTAAAAGAGTGTTGCACCCCAACAAATATCTCTCATTATCTGAGTGATCTGGAATTAAGCATTGCTTTCAGTGATTCAGTCTGTGGTGATCTGCTCTAACTTTGCTATGGGTGAGTCTGCACTGGTGCTATCTTTGCATGGTACTGCACTCCTCTTCCAGCCTTGTGCAACAGATCCTTCTTGTCAGCTTTCCAAGTGGCCTTTGCCTGAAAATCTTCCATGCTCTGTCTCTTTTTGGACTCTGTCACTCAAAAATTTGTTCAGATTCACTTTTTAGACATATTTGACAGAGTTTATGGGAGAAATCATGGGAGTCCCTGTTTTCACTCTGCCATCTTGGCTCCACCTCCCAACCCAGAGAATATATTTGACATATATTTGGGTGATTTCCTAAAATTTTTATTAGAAGCAATTATGGAATTCTTCTCTCAATTTTTTCCTTTCCTTTTGATTCAGGCACATTGTGTGTTTTTTCTGTTTTATTTTTCCAAATTATTTCATATATAAACAATTTTATCTAATAATTTGTTTTGACATATATGTTTGTATATGTACACACATATAGATGTGTGAGTATAAATACATGTATTTGGTTTCTGTACACAATTGTGGTATGTATAATGAAACATTTTCTGCTGCTTTTTAAATAAGTGATTCATTTATACCACTATAACAATATGGAAAAATCCTCTAAGTCATTACTGTTTAGAGAAATGCAAATTAAAATAACTGTCATTCCACATCACATTTATAAAATTGGCTAATAATACCAAAAAGGA
Source organism: Lagorchestes hirsutus (assembly GCA_028533205.1). Classification (NCBI taxonomy): domain Eukaryota; kingdom Metazoa; phylum Chordata; class Mammalia; order Diprotodontia; family Macropodidae; genus Lagorchestes; species Lagorchestes hirsutus. The sequence continues at coordinate 106,772,981 of CM052679.1, read as the reverse complement.
ACATAACAGATGTTGGAGAAGATATGGGGAAATACAGACAACACCACATTGTTGGTGGAGTTATGAACTGATACAAACATTCTGGAAAACAATTTGGTAGTATGCCAAAAATCCTTTGATCTAGCAATATCATTATTAGATGTGTATCCTAAAGTTTTTTCTTTCATTTTTAAAAAAATGTTCATTTTTTAAATTCTAGTTTTCAGCATTAATTCCCACAAAATTTTGGGTGCCAAATTTTCTCCCCATCTCTCCATTCTCTCACCCCAAAATGTCATGCATTTTTGATTACCTCTTCCCCCAATCTGTCCTCCCTTCTAATACCCCTCCTTTCCCTTCTCCGCATCTTTTCTCTTGTCTTTAGGGCAAGATAAATTTCTATACTCCATTATCTGTATTTGTTATTTCCCAGTTGTATGCAAAACCAATTCTCATTTGTTGCTAAAATTTTGACTTGCAACTTATCTTCCTTTCTTCCATCCCACCGAACCCCACTGAGAAGGCAAGAAATTCAATACAGGCTACATATGTGTAGTTTTGCAAACGACTTCCAAAATAGTCATGTTGTGTAAGACTAACTGCATTCCCCTCCATTCTGTCCTACCCTCCATTTATTTGATTCTCTCTTTTGACCTTGTCCCTCCCCAAATTGTTTTCTTCTAATTGCTCTTTCCTCCCATTTGCCCTCCCTTCCATCGCCCCCCCCATCCAATTTATGCCCTTCTCCCCAACTATCCTGTAGTGTAAAATAGATTTTCATGCCAGATTTAGTGTGCATGTTATTCCTTACTTAAGCCAAATGTGAGATTCACATTTTCCCTCTCATATCCTCTCTTTTCTCCTTCATTGAAAAAGCTTTTCCTTGCCGGTTTTATGAGAGATAATTTCTCCTTCTAATATATTACTGTCACCCCTTAATTTTACTTTTTTAGATATCATCCCGTCCTATTCAACTCACCCTGTGCTCTCTGTCTAGATGTGTGTGTGTGTGTGTGTGTGTGTGTGTGAGATCCCTCCAACTAACCAAATACTGATACAAGTCTCTAGAGTTACAAAAATTATCTTTCCATATAGGAATGTAAACAGCTTAACTTTATTAAGTCCTTTATGACTTCTCTGTTCTGTTTACCTTTTCATGCTTCTCTTGATTCTTGTGTTTGAAAGTCAAATTTTCTGCTCAGCTCTGGTCTTTTCATCAAGAATGCTTGAAAGTCCTCTATTTCATGGAATGACCATTTTTTTTTTCCCTGAAGTATTATACTTAGTTTTGCTAGGTGGGTGATTCTTGGTTTTAATTCTAGTTCCTGTGACTTTGAGAATATCATATTCTTAGTCCTTCAGTCCCTTAACATAGAAGGTGCTAGATCTTGTGTTATTCTGGCTGCATTTCCACAATACTCGAATTGTTTCTTTCTAGCTGCTTGCAATATTTTCTCCTTGACCTGGCAACTCTGGAATTTGGCTGCAATATTCCTAGGAGTTTCTCTTTTCAGGTGTCTTTCAGGAAGTGATAGGTAAATTCTGTCAATATTTATTTTGCCATCTGGTTCTAGAATATCAGAGCAGTTTTCCTTGATAATTTCAGGAAAGATGATGTATAGGTTCTATTTTTGATCATGGCTTTCAGGTAGTCCCATAATTTTTAAAATGTCTTTCCTGGATCTATTTTCCAGTTCAGTTGTTTTTCTAATGAGATATAGCACATTATTTTCCCTTTTTTCGTTCTTTTGGGTTTTTTTTTTGTGATTTCTTGGTTTCTTATAAAGTCATTAGCTTCCATCTGCTCCATTCTCATTTTTAAAGAACTACTTTCTTCAGTGAACTGTTGAAACTCCTTTTCCATGTGGCTAATTCTGATTTTAAAGTGCTCTTCTCCTCACTTACTTTTGGACCTCTTTTTCCAATTGAGTTAGCCTATTTTTAAAGGTGTCATTTTCTTCTGCATTTTTTTTGATTCTCCTTTGTTGACGCGCTTTTCATGATTTTCTTGCATCTTGCATCTCTCTCATTTCTCTTCCCAATTTTTCCTCCACTTGTCCTACTTGATTTTCAAAATTCTTTTTGAGCTCTTCCATGGCTCGAGACCATTGTATTTTTATTTTGGAAGTTTTGAATCTAGAAGCCTTGCCTTTTATGTCTTCCCCTGATCATAAGCTTTGTTCATCCTCACTGAAAATGATGAAAGAAAATATTTGTTCACTGAGAATGTAACCTTCTATGGTCTTATTTTTTCCCTTTTTTGGGTATTTTCCTAGCCATTTACTTGACTTTTGAGTCCTTTGCCAAGACGAGGGTATACTCTGGGGACCTGTAAGTTCGCAGTTCCTCCAACGTGGCACCATCAAGGGAGATCAGTTTACTCCTCTCCTGCCCTGCACTCTGGTCTGGGAGCTATCAAATCTTTTCTGCCCAGAATCTGCAAGTAGAATTCCCTTTCCAGAGCCTCCACCAGTTCCACCCATCCAGACAGCACTCTTCCTCACCCCTGGGCTGCCACTCAGTGCTTAGACTCAGATCAGTGGCTCAATTCCATCAGGGGATTTAGGCCAAGGGAACCAAAAGTGGATGCTGCTGCTACTGTCACCAGTGCTGCCACTGCCACTATTACCACCTCCTGGAGCAGGGTCTAAGGAAGACTCTGCTCCCTTCTCACCCAGGTGATAAATCTTTCTCACTGACCTTTGACCCCTGTGGCGTTTGTGAGTTGAGGGATCTGAGAAATGCTGCTGCCAGGGATTCCTCCCTGAGTCTTGTCCTGGTCCTGTTCCTGCCAGTGTCTCATGGCCAAGGCTGGGCTGGGCTCCATGAGCTGTGCTCCGTTCCACACCTGATGCAATAGATCTCTCCTGTTAGCCTTCCAGGTTACCATTGCCTGGAAATCTCAATCTGTCTTTTTGTGGCTTCTGCTGCTCTAGAATTTGTTTAGATTCATTTTTACAGCTATTTTATGATCTGTGGGGGAAGAGCTTGAGTATGTGCATCTTCCTACTCTGCCATCTTGATTTCACCCCCCAAAAAAGATTCACAGAAGACTGGAAATACTCATATGAACTGCTAAGTGCAGCGAACTTCTGCCAGAAGAATGATATCATTGGTACTGTAGAGGAAAACAACTTTTAAAGTCTTAAGAATTCTGATCAATTCAATGACCATCCATAGTTCCAGAGGAGTAAAAAAGAACGAGTCTACCCACCTCTGAACAGCCTGGTGATTGATTCAACATGCAGCATAAAACTGGAGATGTGGAGATTTTGTGACTTTACTATGAATACTTGTTATACACGTTGTTTTTTTGTTTTTGTTTTTGTTTTTCAACTGAAGAGCCTGGTGTCAGATGCACGTGATAGATAGATGATGGATTCAGAATATATATTAAGGCATATTTTTTTCCTTTGGACATGGAGAATGCAGAAATTCATTTTGAGTTTTTTTTTTTTAAACATCATCTTTCCTCAAGGTTCTTTCCTTTTGAGTTCAGGAATTCTAACTATAGTCGAACTGAAGATGGTCAGTTGTCCTCACTAAGTCAGGTATCAGTATGATTAGGTCCTTAGGGCTCAGATGTCACATGCAGTAGTCTGACATTTTAAATCATCTCCTCTTAAGCATAATGGAATGGGCTTGTTTTCAGCTCTGAAAGTAAGGATTTCTCCTAGAAGATCCTCTTCTGTGTTTCATGTTACTTACAGAAATTCTTAGATCTTCCTTCTAAAATCTTTTCAACAAGTCTTTTCTATGCCTACTCCATGATCTATTTTCTTCATCTTTTTCCTAAAAGAGGAATACTGTGTAATATAATAACAGTGATATTATAAGATGAACAACTATGATTGATTTACCTATTTTCAGCAATAAAATGATACACAACAAGATTGAAGGACTGATGATGAAAATGCAGATGAAAAGCTGATGGAGTCTGCACACAGATCTCAACATACTTTTTTAAAAAAAACTTTATTTTTTTGGATTCTCGTGGGTCAATTTTGTTTAACAACATGACGAATATTGAAATGTGTTTTGTATGGCTACACTTGTGAGTGTGTTGAGGAGGCAAGGAGAGAAATTGTAACACAGCATTTTTAAAATTAACGTTAAAATTGTTTTACATGTAATTGGGGGGAATAAAATACTAAATATTTTTAAATCTACATGTTGGAAGTAGGGACAAGATGATAGCATAGAAATACACTCAGTTTAGCTCTCCAAAATTCCTCTCAAAAAACTCTAATATAATGCCCCAAATTGAGTTGTGTAGGACCAGTATGAAGAGGTGCTCCTACTTTTCAATCCAAGACAAATTAGGAGGTCATCAAAAAAGGTCTGTTGCACTGGAAAAATAGTTCAAATGAAGAATAAATCTCTCTCTCTCTGTCTTCCTGTACATATGTGTGTATATACATGTTTATATATGCATATGTTTGCATGTATTATATATGTGTGTATACACACAAACATATACGCATTTATTTTATATACACACATATAAAACAATTATTAGAAATCTAGTTATGTAGCAGTGTATCTGACACTTCAAGTGAAATGGATGAATATTTGCAAAATATAAATTTCCAAGATTAACTGAAGAAGAAATAAAATACTTAAATAACCCTGTTTTAGAATAAGAAGTTTAAAAAGCCATAGGTAAGATCCTTAAGAAAAACAATTCCTGGTATCTGATTGGTTCACAATGAAATTCTACTAAACAATAAAGAACAATTTATTCTATTACTATATAAATCATTTTGGGGAAAAATAGACAAAGATGGAGACCTGCAAAAATCCTCTCATGACACACATCTGCTACTGATACCTAAACCAAGGAAAATAAAAACAGAAAAAAACTATAAGCCAGTTTTCTCCATGAAGAATGGTGGAAACATTTTAAATAAAATTCTAGCATGGATATTACAGCAACATATCACAAAGATAGCACATTCGGATTAAGTGGGATTTGTATGAGCAATGCAGAGATGTTTCAGTATTGGGAATACTATTAGTATAATTAATCATATCAACAACAAAACCAAGAGAAATCATAAGACAATCCTAACAGATGCCAAAAACCTTTTGATAAAACACAACTTCTATTAAAACAGGAGCAGAAAAGATTGCAGCTTTACTTAAAATGACAAGTAGTGCATATTTAAAATCAGCAGAAAACATCTGAAGCCTTTTTTCTGAAATATCAGGGTGAAATAAGTATTATTGTTTGTAATACTATATGTATATATTTCATATATTTTGTGATTATATATAACAGATAATATTATAACAACGATGCTTATCATGACTCTTATTAAATATTGGTCTAGAAATACCAATAAAACAAGAAAAGGAAATCGAAGGGATTAGAATATGTAATGAAAAGGCACAGTTTTTTTCCCTTTGCATATGAAATTATAGAATACTTAGAGAATTCTAGAAAATAAAGTGCAAAAAAAAAAAAACTAGATTCATATATTGTGAAGAAAACCTAGCAGCAAGAGATAGAGAAATTTCATTTCAAAAGCCAGCAAATGACAATTCTGTCTAAACCAATTTATTTATTCATACCGTATCAATCACGACATAACAATCAAAGTACAAAAATTATTTGATAGAGCTAGAAAAAATAACAAAATTCATGCGGAAGGAAAAGAATGTCAACATGAGCAAGATGAAAAAAAATGATGATAGAGAAATATTGACAGGGAAGATCAAAACATAAATTCAAGAGGGGACAACATGGTTAATATACTCACACATGAAATATCAAAGGGGAATATAAACTAGTCTCAAATCCTAAAAGGCTTCTTGAAAGAGCTATAGGTGGTTGTGGGGGGGCAGAGCTGAGAAGTTGGCATAAAAGCAGGGACCTGGTAGAGTTCTCCCACAAAACCCTCAAAATGTCTATAAAAATGACTTTAAATAAATTCTAGAGCACCAAAAGTCAAAAGACAATCTGGAAGATGGGGAGATAGGGTCTACTACACCAGGATGGGAGTAAAGTGCAGTCCAGGCCATGCTGGCCATGAACAGAGCTGAAGTAGGTCTTAGGGGATTGAATTGCTGCTAGTTGCTGTGGTTTCCAGACTTCTAAACTCACAAATGCCAAAAATATCCTGGAAGGTCAGTGGGAAGATTCTTTCACCTGACTGAAAGGGGAGTGAGATCTGACTCCAGCCCCAGTCCCAGCCCTAGTCCTAGCTTGGTGACAGCCACTGCTGAAATGGAGGCTACTTGTTGAGTCTTGAGGTGCTTGTTAAGTGTGATAAAATGGGGTACAATAAACAGACCTTGGATTCTTCCTCTTTCAGTAAATAGGTATTTTCTTATGTCATTGGTTATAAGAAATATGAAAACATATAGCCAGAAGAAGACAAAAAAGACAAAGTTTCAGCATTCAAAGAATCGAAGAAAAGTAAAAATTGATCTCAGGCCATGGAAGAGCTCAGAAAGGCTTTTGGAAATCAAATAAGAGAAGTAGAAGAAGCAGTGGAAAGGGAAGAGGTCATGAAGGATTTTAAAAATCAAATAACAGAGGAAGAAGAAAACATTAACAATAAAATTGACAAATAGAGCGGGGAGGACACTAAAGTAAACAACTCCTTGTGAAATAAAATTGGCCTAATGGAAAAGGAGGGACAGAAATGTAACAGAAGAAAACTTTTGAGTCATTGGATGCAAGAGACTCTATGAGACATAAAGAATCATCCAAACAAAATTGAAAAATAATGAAAAAATAGAAGGAAATGTAAAGTACTTTACTGGACAAGCAACTAACCAGGAGGGATAATTTAAGAAATATTGGTCTAGAGGTGGAGACAAGTTGTCAGAGCAACAGCAGGGACTTGCTTGAGTTCTCCCCTAAATACCTCAAAATGTCTGCAAAACATCACTCTGAACAAATTCTAGAGCAGCATAAGGCACAAAATTACAGACTGAAACAAATCTCCAGCCCAAGACAACTTGGAAGGTGAACAGCAAGGGTCTGTTATACTAGGGTGGCAGGACAATATACTCTATTATGAGCCATAGAGTAGCCTAGAGCATGCCTCAGAGGTCTGAATAATTGGCTACTCTGGAAGCTTCCAGATTTCTTTTCCCACAAATGTCAAAGACAACTTTGAAGGTTAGTGGCAAATGTCTTGGGGACCTGAGTGAGAGAGGAGAATAGTATCATGCCAGCCTCAATTCCAGGACATTGCCTGCTGTAGCCACAGCAGAGGCAGAAGTGACTATTTCCAGAGCTATTGGCCCACAGAAGATGGAGAAATTGAGTGACTAATCATAATGGAATTGTAGGGGTCTCATTCCTGGCTCAGAGAGAAGAATCTCTTGGTTGGCCCTTTCTTGGATCTGGTTCGCAATTCTGGGTGACAGTACTGGGTCGGGGAAGAGAGATGCTGTAGCAGAGTTTGTGTCAGGGGTGGAGAGGGAACCCTCCTCATGTTTCCAAGGCAGGAAAAGGTGCTTGTGGTTGCTCAAAGAATAGAGGACATACTAGGAGAGAAGGAAACACTTTTCCTTTGATCATACTACCTTGGAAGAACTGAAAAGTTAAAGGTCCCTAGAAATACCTCTGAAAATAGCAGCACAAATCAAGTAATTGGCTGGGAAAATGAGCAATGAGCAGGAGAAAAATCATACTATAGACTCTTACACTGGCTACAAGGAAGAATAAAACATATAACCAAAAGTTGCCCTTCATCTTCGAAGAGAACCAAAACGACATCACCATGATAAAGTGAAATTTCAGTGTGTCTGACTGTGGCTGATCAGATAAATATGAGCTCAGAATGCTGTACTATAGGTTGAGCACAGATAGTCCGTGTGAATATTTGGGGTGGTTATCTCAAATTTGTGCATCCTACGTTTACTTTGTGCTCTCTCAATTCTGCTTTCCTCAAAGAGCACAGCACCCTTTCTGATGTAGGCATGCCATGCTGAGCGGTCCTGTGTCAGTATTTTCCATGTCGCTCAGTCAAATTCAAAGCTCCTGAGACAGACTTTGAGATTGTCCTTGCTTCTTCTAACTACTATGTGATCACCTGCTGCATGCACATCTTCCATAAAATAGTCTTTTTGGCAAGCGTACATTTTGCATTCGAACAAAATGGCTCCATCAGAGCTGCACTCTCTGAAGTAGTTTGAATGCTTGCAAGACAGACAACCTCTACTTAAGAAAGAGGGGCTCCAGGACGGAAATCTCTCTAGCTCTGCAAGTATTTTGGTGGGGAGAAGATTGTCTGGAAATCAAAAGTAAATTGAAACAGAAAGCCTATAACTTTTCTAAAATAGTTGGAGAATAGTAAAAGGCATAAGGTACATAGACAAACCCATATTATAAATTAAAAAATTGTCATTCTAGTTTAAAAAATCAGTTTTCCATGAATATGAATGACCTCAGTATTGATGAGCTTATGAAACTGAAAATTTATACAAAGGAGCATGAAGACCAGACATAAGAAAGGACTTCAGTTTCTGATACGTTATCCTGCCAGGTGATCCTCAGAATCTTCCTAAGACAATTCAAATGGAAGCGATTCAGTTTCCTGACATGGCGCTGGTAGACAGTCAATGTTTCACAAGAATATACCAATAAGAACAGCACAACGGTTCTGTAGATCATATACATACATGCATACGTAAAAATATACACACACATATATATGCATATATACACACACGTATATGTATATAGGTATGTGTACATATATACGTGGGCATATATACATGTTATATATATGCACATATATGTATTATATTAATTTGTTACAGACGATGGAAGAGCTCAACATGCATTGCAAAAATCAAGTAAGTTAAGTAGTGGAAATTTGGGAAGGGAAGTGAGAGTGATGAAAGAAAATCATGAAAAAGAAGTCAACAGCTTGCTAAAGGAGACATCCCTGAAAAAATCCTGAAAAAAATGACACTTTAAAAAATACAATAATCCAAATGACAAAAGAGGGTCAAAAAGGCAATGAATAGAAGATTGTTTTGTGAAGAAGGATTGACAAAAGGAAAAAAGGAGGTCCAAAAGTTCACTGAATATTCTTTAAAAATTAGAATGGAGCACATGGAAAGTTATGACTTTGTGAGTAATCAAGAAATTATGAAACCAAAAAAAAATGAAAAAAACCAATAAAAGAAAATGTGAAATACCTCATTGCAAAACAACCAAAGAGAAAAATGGATTAAGGAGAGATTATTTAAAAATTATTTGTATATTTGAATACTATTCTCAAAAATATTGGAGGGCTGTGATGTCTGGACATCATCTTCCAAGAAATTATCACAGAAAACTGCTCTGTTATTCTAGAGGCAAAATTAGAAACTGAAAAAATCCATTAATCACATCCTGAAAGGGATCCCAAAAGGAAAATTGCTAGGAACATTGTAACAAAATTCCAGAGTTCCTAGGTGAAGGGCAAAATATTGCAAGCAGCAAGAAAGAAACAATTCAAGCATTGTGGAAACATAATACGAATAATAAGATTTAGTAGCTTCCACATGAAAGCGTCTAAAGGCTTGAAATGCCATAGTCCACAGATCAAAGGAGATAGAATTAACCCAGAATCATTTACCCAGAAAAACTGAGTATAATATTTCATGGGACAAATTGGATTTCAACGAAATAGAGATCTTCCAAATATTCTTGATATAAAGAACAGAGCTGAATAGAAATTATGATTTGCAATATAAGAATCAAGAGAAGCATAAAAAGGTAGACAGGAAAGAGAAATCATAAGGGTCTTATTAAAATTGGACTTTTTACATTCCTGCATGGAAAGATAATATTTGAAACTCACCAGATGTTTCTCAGTATCAGAGTAGTTGGAGGGAATACATAAATACATGTATACATATATACACACCCAGAAACACACATACATGGATATGGATACCCATGTGTATGCATATGTTAACATGCACATATGCATATACACATATAATAATACATATTTATAGTTACACACAAACATATACACATATAAATACTTGTATGTATGTGTGTGTGCACACACATATATACAGACATGAAGTGACTATGAAGGGATGTTATATAAAAAATAAAATTTAGGCTTGAGAGGAATGTACTTGGAGAACAAAAGGGGAGAGGTAGAATGTAACAAATCATCTCAAATAAAGGAGTCAAGGAAGAACTTTTGCAATAGAGGGGAGGAGGGGAGTGTTGAGACGGAATGAGTGAAACTTATTTCTATCTTACCCTATAGGAAAGTAGGGGGGAACGGAAGAAAAGAGGGGTAATGACAAGATACCATGAAAGATTTTCACTGCATCTCATAAGTTTCTGTAAGGATTCTCATTATTTGCCATCTCCTAATGCAGGTACTATTTCGATAATGTGTTATTTGATCCACCCATTCTTTAGAATGACATGATTCAGTTTCATTTTTTAATTTTTTTATTATCGTATTTGTTTTCAGTGTTCTACAATCATTTCCATATAATCTAGATTTTTCCCCCTCTCTCCTCCTCATTTTTTCTCCCCTAACTCCCCCCTACTCTCCTTAGACGGCATACAGTTTTATATAGGTTCTACACATACATTCCTATTAAATACATTTTCTCCTTAATCATGTTGCATAGAAGAATTAAAATGAATGGAATAAATCATGAAACAAATCAAAACGTAATACAAAAGAAAATGATCTGCTACATTCTGTGATCAAATTCCACAGTTCTTTGGATGTGGAAGGCATTTTGCCTTAAGAGACTACTGTGAATTTTTAAAGTCTTTGCACTGAAATGTAGTTCTAAGTCTATCAGAAAAAATCCTCCCAAACTGTGGTCGTGTTGTGTATAAAGTTATTCTGATTCTTCTTTCGCTCAGCAGCAGTTCATGTAAGTCTTTCCAGGCCTATCTGAAGTTTTCCTGTTCATCATTTCTTACAGCACAATAGTATTCCATTACATTCAGGCAGCTAGGTAGTGCAGTGGATAAAGATCAGTGCAGGAGTCAGAAGTACCTGAGTTCAAATCTCACCTCAGACACTTGGCACTCCCCAGCTGTGTGACTTTGGGCAAGTCACTTAACCCCAATTAGCTCATCCTGGGTCATCTCCAATCATCCTGATGAATATCTGGTCACTGGATTCAGATGACTCTGGAAGAGAAGTGAGGCTGGACATCCTGCCCTCACTGAAAACAAAGTCAAGTGCAAGTCATGTCATCACTTCTCTGATGGCATGGTCTTCTTCAGCAACGAGGGACAAACACACACACACACACATTCTATTACATTCATATATCACAATTTATTCAGCCATTCCCCAATTGATGGGGATCCCCTTGATATCCAGGTTTTAGCCACCACAAATATCACTGGTATGAATATTTTGTATGTATGAGCCCTTTTCCCATTTTTATGATCTCTTGGGCACACAGTCCCAGAACTGGTATTGAGGGGGTAAAAGGGTATGCACATTACTGCAGCACTTTGGGAATAGTTCCAAATTGCTCTCCAGAGTGGTTGGATCAGCTCACAGTTCCAATTAGTGTCCAAGTCTCCCACATTTTCTCCAACATTTTTCATCTTCCTGTTTTGTCATGTTAGCTAATCTGATAGGTGTGATGTGTTATCTCAGAGTTGTTTTGATTTGCATCTCTAATCAGTAGTGATTTAGAACATCTTTTCATATGACTATAGATAATTTTGACTTCTTTCTCTGAAAACTGCCTGGTCATAACATTTGACTACCAATCAATTGGGGAATGATTTGTATTCTTGTACCTTTAACTCAGTTCTCTATATATTTTAGAAATGAGGCCTTTGTCACAGACACTAGTTGCAAAAATTCTTTCCCAGTTTTCTGATTCTCTCCTAATCTTGATTGCATTTGGTTTGTTTATGCAAGAACTTTTCAATGTAATGTAATCAAAATTATATGTTTTGCATTCTATAATGTTTTCTATCTCTTGTTTAGTCAAAAATTCTTCCCTTTGGAGGCAGAGCCAATATACCGTAGTAAGAGCAACTACTCACCTAAACTCTTAGACAAACTCCGTTAGATACTTCTAAAAAGAGAATCTGACCAAATTTTGGACTTGCAGAATCCAATAGAAGACAGACTGTGAAAGTTTCACAGTACAGGACAGACTGGGAGACAGACGGGAAGAATGTCTTCCACAAGGGTGGAGGAGAATACAGCACACAGCACGGCGTTCCTGCATTGCACGGCTGAGCAGGAAAGCCCAGAGGCTATCTCAGGAAGAGGCAGCATGGCAGGATAGGAACTCAGAAAGAGACTCAAAAGGAGATGAGCAAGTGAGAGTCACAGAAAGAAGACCATGTATCTGCAGCAGCTGCACAAGACTTTCAGCCCTCAGATTGAATGTCTGTAAGTCACCTACTTGAAATTCTGAAAGCCAAAATGGTGGAGTGATCAGTAAATGCTGTTTCCTTCTACCCTAATTGACCTCGAAAGAACAATAAAATATTTCCCCAGAAAAATCCTGGATCAATGGAATCAGCAAAAGAGGCAAACAGTGTCATAGCACTTGAGGCTAAGGAAAATAGCAAAGGAGTGTTCCCCTTACCATGACTGAGAAGAAGAGCTGTCCCAGAAAGCTAGAGCTCCATCGGAGTGGAACCTCTCACTAGGACCCAAGTGGGCCTAAAAACTCCATGATGAAAAAAAAAAGACTCAGGATAATATCTTCCAAGAAATCATCAAAAAAAATTACTCAGAAGGGCAAAATAGTCATCGAAGGAATCCACCATTCACCTCCCAAAAGGGACCCCAAACTAAAAACACCAAGAAATATTGTTGCCAAATTCCAGAACTATCAAGTGAAGGAGAAAATGCTACAGGGAGCTAGAAAGAAACAATTCAAATATCGAAGAACTACAGTCAGTATCACACAGGACTTTGAAGCTTCTACACTAAAAGACTGAAAGAATTGGAGTACGATATTTCACAAGACAAAGGAGCTGGAACTACGACAAAAGATCAATTACCCAGCAAAGTACAGCATAACATTTCAGGAAAGGAGAGTCACTGAAATAAGAGCTTTCCAGACCTTCCTGATAAAAACTCCAGAACTCAATAGAAAATTTGATCTTCAAACACAGGTCTCAAGAGACGCATAAAAAGGTAAACAGGGGAAAAGATAACTTACTACTCAATTTGGGCAAACTATTTACCTCCTTATAAGGGAAAGTGATACTCATTAATGTAGAGAATTGTATATCTAATATGAAATATAAAAGGGACAATCAGAGACCGAAGGAACCTTTATAAAGTAAATTATGTGATGATAAAAATGTGATTTAAGCATGGCAAGGGACTGTAACAAGAGAAGTGAGATGGAGGAAGAAGAAAATGGTACATTACATCACAGAAAGAAGTACAAATTTATAATACAGTAGAGGGAAAAAGGGGAGGGAGAAGAACATCATTTGAGAGGTACTCTCATCTGATTTCTTTCAAAGAGGGAACAACAAACTTAATTAAGTATACAAATGTAACTAGCTCTATAGGAAGTAGGAGGGGAATTGAAAAAAAAGGGGAAGGGAGGTTAAAAGGCCGGGAAGGAGTCGTATGGGTAAAGGACAGTGAAAGGGAAGAGGGTTGAGAGTAGGAGGGGAAGACGGTGGGAGGTGGTGGTAAAAAACTAAAATTATTGTGAAGGGGAAGGGAGAAGTGAAAACTAAAAGCATAAAGAGATCAATAAATTGGCCATACAGGTGAAAAAGTCTGAAAAAGAACAATTGAAAATCTCCAAGTAAATACTAAGTAAGAAATACCAAAATCAAAGGAGAGATTTAAAAAATTGAAATTAAAAATGATTGAACTAATAAATGAAAGCAAGAGTCGGCTTTATTAAAAAAAGCAATAAAATTGATAAATCTTTGGTCTATTTGATTAAAAAAAGAAAACCGAATTACAAATATCAAACATGAAAGTGGTGAATTGACCAGATTAACAGAAGAGAAAGCTGAATACTTAAACAACCCCATCTCAGAAAAAGAAATTGAACAATCCTTCAATTAACTCTCTAGGAAAAAAATCTCCAGGGCCAGATGGATTTACAAGTGAATTCCATCAAATATTTAAGGAAGAGTTAATTCCAACACTATGTAGATTATTTGGGAAAATTTGAGGAATCCTCCTAAATTCTTTTTATGATACAAATATCGTTTTGATACCTATACCAGGGAGAGACAAAACAGAGAAAGAAAATTATAGGCCAATTTCTCTAATGAATATAGATGCTAAAATTTCAAATAAGATTTTAGCAAAAGAGATACATCAACTTATGAGAATAGCACATTATAATCAGGTAAGATTCATACAAGGAATGCAGGGCTAGTTCAATATTAGGAAAACTATTAGCATTATTGATCGTAGCAACAACAACCCTAACAGAAAACATGATTATCTCAATAGATACAGAAAAGCTTTTGAGAAAATATAGAACCTATTTCGACTAAAATCACGGGAGAGCATAGGAATAAAGGGAACTTTCCACAAAGTAATAAACAGTATCTATCTAAAAACCTCAACAAGCATTATATGCAAAGTATATAAGCTATATGCATTTCCTGTAAAATCAGGGGTGAAACAAGGATGGACATTATCACCATTATTATTCAATATGCTGTTAGAAATGCTTGCCATAGCAATTAGAGAAGATAAAGAAATTGAAGGAATTAGAATAAGCAAAGAAGAATTTAAGTTATCACTCTTTGCAGATGATATGATGATATACTTAGAGAATCCCAGAGATTCAAGTAAAAAACTATTTGAAATAATAAATAATTTTGGCAGAGTTGCAGGTTACAAAATAAACCCACACAAATTTTCTCCATTTCTGTATATTACTACCAAAGCCCAACAGGAAGAGATAGAAAGAGAAATTCCATTTACAGCTAGGGTAGACATTATAAAATATTTGGGAATCTACCTGCTAAAATAAATCCAGGGACTATATGAACACAATTACAAGATCATTCTTCACAATTAAATTCTGATCCAAGTACGTGCAAAAGCATCAGTTGTTCGTGGGTAGGCCGAGCCAATATAATAAAAATGATAATTCTAACTAAATTAACTTGCATATTTATTGCCATACCAATCAAACTGTCTGATTTTTTACTGCTGCAAAAAAATAATGCCAAAATTCATCTGGAACAACAAAAGGTCCAGAATAGCGAGGGAACTAATGAAAATAAATGTTAGGTAAGGTAGCCTAGCTCTACTAGATATCAAATTGTATTATAAAGCAGCAATTATCAAAACCACTTGGTACTGGGAAAGCAACAGAAGGGTAGACAAGTGGAATAGTCTGGGTACTCAAGACAAAGCAGGCAATGAATATAGCAATTTATTGTTTGATAAACAGAAACACCCCAGCTTCTGGGATAAGAATTCACTGTTTGACAAAAATTCCTGGGGAAAATGGATGAAAATGTGGTGGAAACTCTGCATTGACCAATGCCTGACCCCGTCCACAAGAGTAAAGTCCATATGGGTACATAATCTAGGTGTAGAAACTGATACTATAAATAAATTAGTGGAGCAAGGATTAGTGTATTTATCAGATTTCTGGAGAAGGGAAGTATTTTTGACTAAAGAGACAGAAAGCATTATGAAATGCAAAATGGATAATTTTGGCTACATTAAACTGCAACGTTTTTGCACAACTAAATCCAATGCATCCTAGATTAGGAGGGAAGTAGAAAACTAGGGAAGGAATTTTGCAACTAGTTTCTGTGATAAAGGCCCCATTTCTAAAACATATAGAGAACTGAGTCAAATGTACAAGAATACAAGTAATTCCTCAATTGATAAATGGTCAAAGGATATGGACAGGAACAGGAAGGAATTTCTTCAGAGGAAGAAATTAAAGATATCTAGAGTCATATGAAAAAAAATACTCTAAATCACTATTGATTCCATGGATGCAAATCAAAACATCTCTGAGATATCACATCACACCTATCAGATTGGCTAACATAACAGAACAGTTAGAGGATAAATGTTCGAGTAGATGTGACGGAGTTTTAATACAGTTTCATTGTTGCTGGAGCTGTGAGCTGATCCAACCATTCTGGAGAGCAATTTGGAACTATGCTGAAAGGGCTACAAAAGTGTGCATACCATTTGACCCAGCAATACCGCCTGTAGGACTATATCCCCAAGAGATCATAAAAATGAAAAAGGGTCCCAAATGTACAAAAATATTTATAGCAGCCCTATTTGTGATTGCCAAAAACTGGAAATCAAAGGGATGCCCATTGATTGGGGAATGGCTGAATAAATTATGGTATATGAATATAATGGAATACTGTTGAGCTATAAGAAATGATGAATAGGAAGACTTCAGAGATGTCTGGAGAGACTTATATGATCTGATGCTTAGGGACAGGAGAGGAAGCAGGGGAACATCGTGCACAGCAATGAAAATAGTGTGTGGGAATTTTTTCTGGTAGACTTGGAACTTCATTGAAATACAGGGCCTTAAAAAAATTCCCAATGATCTTTGAAGGCAAAATGCCTTCCATACCCAGAGAAAGAACTTTGGAATTCACTCGCAGAATGTAGTCTATCATTTTCTTTTGTTTAATGTTTGGTTTGTTATATCAAGTCTCCATTTCATTTTAATTCTTCCACACAACAGGACTGTTGTGAAAACGTATTTAATAAGTATGTATGTACAGAACCTATAAAAAATTGTACGTTGCATCGGGGAGGGAGGGGAAAAGGAGGGGAGAGGGAAGGGGAAAAATAATCTAAATTACATGTAGAACACTGAAAAATATAATTAATATAAAAAGGAAATAAAAGAAAAAAATTCTTCCCTTCTCCAAAAATTTGATAAATATATTATTCCTTTCTGCAATAGTTTGTTTATAATATCCATCTTTATACTTTCATTATGTACCCATTTCAATTTTATTCTTGTGTATGGTATCAGGCATGGGTCTATGCCTAGTTTCCATCACAGTGTTATGTAGTTTTCCCAGAAATTTTTGCCATACAATGAGTTCTTATCCCAGGATCTGTGGTCCATGGGTTTATCAGACAGTAGATTGCTATATTCATTGACTATTGGATCTTGGATACCTAACCTATTCCACTGCTCTACCTTTCTGTTTCTTAACTAGTACCAACTGGTTTGCATATTTGCTGCTTTATAATGCAATTTGAGCGCTGGTAGAGCTAGACCAACTTCCCTAGAATTTCTTTTCATTAGTTTCCTTGATATTCTGGCCTTTTTGTTCTTCCAGATGAATTTTGGTATTATTTTTCTAGCTCTAAAAACACTTATTGGATAGTTTGATTGGTATGGCACTGAATATGTAAATTTAGTTACGTAGAATTGTCATTTTTATTACATTAGTTTAGTCCACCCAGGAGCAACTGATGTTTTTCCAATTACTTAGATCTGAGTTTATTTATGTGAAAAAGGTTTTTTTTTTTATTGTCTGCATAATGTCCCTGGGTTTGATTTTACAGGTAGACTCTCAAATATTTTATAGTGTCTATCCTAGCTTTCAATGGGAGTTCTTTTTTATCTCGTTCTGTTCAGCTTTGTTAGTAATATACAGAAATGCAGAAGATTTGTGTAGGTTTTTTCTTTTTTAACCAGCACCTTTGAGAAAGTTGTTTATTATATCGAGTAGTTTTTTACTTGATTCTCTGTGATGTTCTAAGTATGCCATCATATCACCTGCAAAGAGTGATGACTGAGGTTCTTCTTTGCCTATTCTACTTTCTTCAATTTCTTTTTCTTCTCTAATTGCTACAGCTAATATTTCTAGTAACATATTGAATAATAGCAATGATAATCAGCATCCTTTCTCATCCCTCATCTTATTGGAAGTGCTTCTAGCTTATCACCATTGAGTATAATGCTTGCTGAAAGTTTTATGTACATGCTGTGTATTATTTTTATGGAAAGTTCCATTTATTCCTGTGTTCTCCAGTGTTTTCCATAGGAATGGTGTTTCATTTTGTCAAAAGTTTTTCTGCATCTATAGAGATAATCATGTGATTTCTGATAGTTTTGTTTTTGATATGATAAATAATGTTAACAGTTTTCCTAATATTAAAGCAGCCCTGCATTCCTGGTATGAATTCTCCCCTATCATGATGTATTATTTGCTTTATTAATTCCTGTAGTCTTCTTGCTAAAGTCTAATTTAAAAATTTTGCATCTGTATTTATTAGACAAATTGGTCTATAATTTTCTTTCTCTGTTTTGACTCTTCCTGGTTTAGGTATCAAAAGCATATTTGTATCATCAAAAGATTTTGAGAAGACTCCTTCTTCCCCAATTTTTCCAAATAGTCTATATAGTATAGGAATTATCTGTTCTTTAAATATTTAATAGAACTCACTTTAGAATCTATCTGGCCCTGGAGATTTTTTCATTCATTCATAGATCGTTGATGGCTTGTTCAATTTCTTTTTCTGACATGGAGTTTTTCAGTATTCAAAATTTTAAGTATTCAAATTCCTCTTCTGTTAGTCTGGATAATTTCTCTCTTTTCAAATAACCATCCATCACATTTAGATTGTTCGAATTCATGCGCATAGAGTTGAGCAGAGTAATTTCCTATTATTGTTTTAAATTCCTCCTCATTGGAGATGAGTTCACCCTTTTCATTTTTGATATTAGTAATTTGGTTTTCCTCTTTCTTTTTATTAATCAATTTTACCAAAGTTTTATCAATTCTATTGTTCTTTTCATAAAACTAACTCCCAATTTTATTTATTAGTTCAATGGCTTTCTTAATTTAAATTTTATTAATCTTTCTTTGCGTTTTCAGTATTTCTAATTTGGTATTTACTTGAGGATTTTCAGTTTGTTCTTTTTCGAGTTTTTTCAGCTGTACGCCCAATTTATTCATCCCCTCTTTCTCTATTTTATTTGTGTAGGAAATCAGAGGTATAAAACTTATCCTAAGAACTGCTTTTGCAGTATCCCATAAAATTTCGTTGTTGTCTCACTATTGTCATTCGCTTGAATGAAATTGTTGACTGTTTCTATAATTTATTGTTTAACACACTCATTCTTTAGGCTGATTAGTTTCCTATTAGTTTTGGTTAATGTTTCCATGGCCTTTGATTACATATGAGTTTTACTGCATTATGAACTGTGAAGCATGCATTGACTCTTTCTGTCTTTCTGCACTGGATTGTGAAGTTTGTATGGTCAAGCATATGGTCAATTTTTGTATATGTGCCAGGCAATGCTGAGAAAAAGGTGTATTCCTCTCTATCTCCATTCAATTTTCTCCAGAGATCTATCATATCTACATTATCCAGGGTTCTATTCACATGCTCAACTTCTTTCTTGTTTATTTTGAGGTTAGATTTATCAGGTTTAGAGAGGGACAGTTTGAAATCCCTTACTAGTACAGTTTTGCTGTCTATTCCTTCCTGTAACTTCCTTCAGCTCTCCTCTAAGAATTTGGATGCTATATCACTTGGTGCATATATGTTTAGTAATGAAATTTATGCCTTGTCTATGGTGCCTTTAGCAGTATATAGTTTCTTTCCTTCCTTATGGCTTTTTATTAGATCTATTTCTGCTTTTTCTTTGTCTGAGATTACGATTGCTACTCCTGCTTTTTTATTAATTAATTTATTTAACTTTTAACATTCATTTTCACAAAATTTTGGGTTCCAAATATTCTCCCCCCTTGTCCCCTCCCCCCACTCCAAAACAATTGCCTCCATCACCAATCTGCTATCTCTTCTATCATCCCTCTCTGCCCTTGTCTCCATCCTCTCTTTTGTCCTGTAGGGCCAAATAACTTTCTATACCCCTTTACCTGTATTTCTTATTTCCTAGTGGAAAGAATAGTATGCGACAGTTGTTCCTAAAACTTTGAGTTCCAACTTCTTTTCCTCCATCCCTCCCTCCCCCCTCCTTTCGGAAGGCAAGCAATTCAATATAGGCCAAATCTGTGTATTTTTGCAAATGACTTCCATAATCGTCGTGTTGTACAAGAC
>CM052679.1:106724795-106752508 GCA_028533205.1 Lagorchestes hirsutus | reverse complement strand
TCCTTTAGCAGGGAGCTGACCTGCCGTTCATGCTTTGACTTCATGTCTCTCATTTCTCTTCCCAGCTTTTCCTCCACCTCTCTTACTTGCTTTTCAAAATTCTTTTTGAGCTCTTCCATGGCTTGAGCCCATTGGGTGGCCTGGGGCACAGAAGCCTTGCCTTCTGTGTCTTTGCCTGATGGTAAGCATTGTTCTTCCTCATCAGAAAGGAGGGGAGGAAATGCCTGTTCACCAAGAAAGTAACCTTCTATAGTCTTATTTCTTTTCCCTTTTCTGGGCCTTTTCCCAGGCAGTGATTTTGACCTCTGAATATTCTCGTCACACCCACCCCACCTCCTGATTCTCCCAGCCAGTGCTTCGGGTTTGAGATTCAAATGCTGCTTGCCCTCCTCAGGGCTTTTGGCGGGGGTAGGGCTGCTATTCATTGTGAGATTAAGTTCAGGTGCTCAGGTAGGGGCAGGGCCGCCTCATGGGCTCAGTTCCCTCAGGGAGTTTATGCAGAGACCTTCAACAATGGATCCAGGCTCCTCCCTGCTTGGGGAGCCCTGGTTTGCTCTCGTCTCTGCTGTTGTCTCCCGAGGGGGCCTGAGTTTTGGGGGCACCCCACTCCCCTCTCGACCCACCAAAGAGACACTCTCACCGACCCCTGTCACCTGTGGGTGCAGGGACTCACGCAGCTGCTGGAGATTCTTTCCCCGCTCCGATCTTTTCCTCTTGGTGCCGTGGCCGCGGCAGGGCTGCACCCAGCTCCCAGTACCGGCGCCCAGTCCACGGTGCGATGGACCCTCTGCAAGAGGCCTGCAGGTCCCTCCGGAACAGAAATGTCCCTCGCTCCACTGTGCTGTGGCCTCACTGCTCCAGAATTCGCCGTGCGTTACTCCATGCAGATGTTGTATGGATTGTGGGTTCGGAGCTATGTGTATCTGCGTCTTTCTACTCCGCCATCTTGGCTCTGCCCCTCCCCTGCTCTTTCTAGTGAGAATATGACCACTTGGCCTGGACCACTTATGTGCTGGGTTTTGACTATAGCTACCAGTGTCTCAACACATGCCTGTTGCCACAACACTTTCCTGTTGCCACGGAACTTTGAAATAAGAATAAGTGGTAAAATGACATAAGTGACATCTTTTGATCTGTTCATAAATTGTATTTAAGTGAGGCAGAGGTACAAGAAGTTGTCAGTCTCACTTTCTCCTCCAATGCCATCATACTCCAGTGGTAGAATGGTGTCAAGATAACTCATAATGGCTCAACATGGAGTGGATAACCTTGCTGTTTTTTATGCCTAACCAAGCTCTGAGAATTCCAGAGTACCTACTTCAACTGCCTTCATGGTCATTATTCATGAGCAAATTATTCTCACCCACTCTCTCACCAAGGCAGTATTCACAGCACTGGTGGTGACTATAAATATGCCAATGTAGTTCTCAATCACAAAATATAAAAGACTCTCCATATAGAAAGCAGAAGAAAAACATTTATACCAGAAAGCCAAATCACAGAGTCAGAAAGTAAAATCCATTGTGGTGACCAAGTAGTTAATAAACATAATCACAGTAGAGGGCAAAGGCATTCTCACACCTCCCCTCCCTCAGCCACAGCCTTCTCACTATCAACTGTCACACTATGTTAGTTGCCCTGTGTCAATTCACCTGTGTCAGTTGGCCTGCTTTTTATCCTCTCTGACCTCACCCCACTCATTCACTTCCTCCCAGTTTTGCTCCACCCTTCCTGTTCAGCCTCTTCTGCAAGCTCCTCCCACCACATGTGACCCAGGCTTCTAGGCATTTAAAAAGATCATATGGGCCTATTAATTAATGTGAAAGATCTTTCCATTTTAATTACATCCACACATTCCACAAAGGGTAGTCTTCATACTCTTAGGGTAGATATTCCCCTAAGTCATTGACAGATTTAAGAACCCTCAGTTACCCTCAACCTCGCTTAGCCCATCTGTCAAAATCATTATCAGGTATGGCTACTGTGCATGCTTTTTGGAGCAACAGGTAAAAGCTAGGTGAAATAGGTGGACACCAAAGGTAGAAAGCATCTCCAAAAATGGTTCAGTATCCTTCACACCAGAAGTAGTAGTCTTCCCCGAATATGCAGTATATCCTGTGTGTCTGGTACTGTACTAATTGATGGGAATGGAAGTGATTATAATAAAACCTAGCACTTATATAGCATTTCTTATTAAATTTACATAATTTTTATTAGTTAATTTATTTTTTCAATATTTACTTGACATTAGACTATAGAATCTTACTTCAGCAACAAGGAAGATCAAAACATACAATCAAAAGACAGCAAACTCAAGATTCTTGCATCTAAAGTCTCCAAAAAAAATTTGTCTTCTTCTGATGCCATGGAAAAGTTCAAAAACTATTTTGAAAATTAAGAGAAGGAGGGGAAAAATTAGGAAGAGAAATGAAAGTGAAGCAGGAACATTATGAATAATAAATTGATAGCTTGTAATAGGTGAGTGAAAAAGTACTGAAGAAAATAACACCTTAAAAGTAGACCAATTGTAATGGCAGAAGACATCGAAAAGGTCAATGAGGAGATGGATGCCTTAAAAAGCAAAATTGACCAGTTGGAAAAGGAGCGCTAAAAGTTCACTGAGGGAAATCATTCCTTAAAAATTAGAAGGGAGACAATGGAAGATAATGACTAGGAGAAAAAAAAAAGAAATCTTCAACAAAAACCAAAAGAATGAAAAAATAGGAGAAAACGTTTAATATCTCACTGGAAAAAAACTGACCTGGAATATAGATCCAGGAGAGAAAATTTAAAAATTGTTGGACTACCTGAAAACTATGAAACAAAAAAGAGACTACACATAATCTTTTTAGAAATGATCCAATGAAAACTGCCCTGATATTCTAGAATCAAAGGGTAAAAGAGAAATGGAGGGAATCCACCAATCACCTGGTGAAAGAGATCCCAGAATATGAATATTTTAAGCAAAATAGAGATCTTCCAGGCCAACGAGAGAATATTTCAAGCAACCAGAAAGAAACAATGCAAATATGTGGAAACACAATCAAGATAATACAAGATTTAGCAGCAGACAGATGAGGGATCTGAAGGCTTGGAATATGAAACATTGAAAGTGTGATTGGTTTTAACCTTCATTCAGTCATCCCATTGTAGAACCCTCTCTCCTCCTACTTCCACTTCGAAAGTCTTTTTTTGTATTGAAGGGGCATATCCCTTTTATTCTCTCAGGGTTCCATTATCCCTTAAATCTGAGTGAATAAGACTTTATATTGTTGGTCCTGATGAACTCCCATCAGATCTCTAATATTAATTATCCACAGTATATCAATAATTAAAACAACAATGAACATTTATAAGTATCTACTCCGGAAGGCACTGTGTTTAGTTCTGAGAATACAAGAAGAACCCAAAGACAATCTCTGCCTTTAAGAAGATTACCATCAAATTGGGAAGACAACATGTAAACAAATATACACAAGCCACGCTATACATAGGATAAATAGGAAATAATTACTAGAAGTTAGGCATTAGAATTGAAACATTAGTTAGCTTTGATAGAATTATAGTTAAGAGGAAGATATAGGAAGAATACTCATTATAGATCAGTCCCCCATAACAGGTGAGCACACTCTCTTCTTGAATATATCAAAGGTCTCTTGGGACATTGAGCTCAAATTAACAATGAAAAGATAGTGAGTCACATGTTTGAAAATTATGTTGAGATGAAAGATATCTAGAATTACTCTGCTCTCTTTGAAGTGTTCCCAACAAGTTCAGTTTGGGAAATAGGATCAACAAGCTGCTTGCACATTCATCTTCTCTGGCTTGTTCCAGGGATTTGTGTATATGCTGAAGGGACAATACACA
This sequence comes from Lagorchestes hirsutus, assembly GCA_028533205.1. NCBI lineage: Eukaryota > Metazoa > Chordata > Mammalia > Diprotodontia > Macropodidae > Lagorchestes > Lagorchestes hirsutus. Next base: position 106,748,641 of record CM052679.1, on the reverse strand, counting down.
TCTGGACTAGGTGAAGCATTAGCAAGATACTTTGAACAAAACAAACAAAAATCACTTTTTATCATTATGTTGCTTTCACATACAAATGTCTGAAACAGACTGACAAACATGTTCAAATGCTAATTTCATTTCTCCTTGACATTTAATATCTTTTGTCTGATTGTCCATAATGACAATTTAGGGTTAAATAAATACATCACATTTCCAAATGTGGATCACTTTTTGGCATTCACATCCATATACAGATAAACTTTTTCCGTAAATTCAGTGCTTTTGTTCATTAAAAATAATGAACATAAATTTTTAGTGATGGTGACACCAGTTTTTTTCTTTTTCTTTTCAGTAACTCATGAAAAGATTCTTCCTTTTAGCACAATAGGAAGAAAAGTCAAGGGAATTTAAATTTCATGGAAGGACAGAAAAAAGATTGAGCTTGAGAATTGTTCAACTTTTTCTCTGTGTGTCTACCTCTTTATGTATTTACGTCAACGTGTGTGTGAGTGTAAATTTACGTATGAATATTTGGCACACACCAGATATAATGTGTATCCCACATATTAATCTGTCTATGGAGTTGTTGCTGAGTGATGTGGAATAGTTACCCACAAAACAACATGTGTATTAACATGTTCATATTAAAAAAGAACAATATATATTAACTACTCATTTTCTAGATTAGATGATTCACTTTATTGTGCTCTTACACCAGTAAATCAAAGTTTAGAAAGATATACCAAAACCATATAGCTACAAACAAATTCTATCAGATTCCTAGGGCTAACGTTGAAGAGGGGAAATATTTTCCTGTTCCCTACTTTCCACTCTAGTTCCTGATTCATCACCAATTTGTTTCCACTTACACAGAGGGTCATTTACAAGGTAACAGCCACAAAGTTTATGTTTATATAACTACCCACTTGTAATTATGACCCTATGTACTTAGCAATAACAATGAAATACTATTGATATTCATTCATTAAACCAATTACAAAAATAATATTACATAACACAACTACACATAAACCTAGATTACATTTTCTTACCAATTATCTGTGGTAGAGGGTAGAAACATCCAGGAAGGTGGCAGTGAAACACGTGAATGAGGAAAATCCATATGCTCGAGGTAGCTTGCAACTCAAGACTGGAAACTTTGATTGCATTAGTATATTCAAGAATATGTCCACCATAAACAAACAAACAAATAAACAAACCTTTTCTGCTTACTGTACGTTTATTTGTCCTCACTGCTATTCAACTGGACAATTCTATTGTTGTCTATGTTCCTACATAGTGTTTATAAGCCCCATCTAAGTTACAACCTTCCTTAAAAGGACATTTGAAAAGTATTACTTGGTGACACACTAGACAGAATGGCAAGTCTGGAGTTAGGAAGGCCTGGGATTAAATGAAGCCTCAGAATCTTATTACCTCTGTGACTTTTGGCAAGGCACTTAATCCTGCTTGCCTCAGCTTCTTCATCTGTAAATTGAGCAGAAAAAGGAAATGTCAAACCATTTCATTACCTTTGCCAAGAAAACCCAAAAGAGGGTCATGAAGAGTCCAACATGATCGAAACTACTGAACAACAAAACCAGCCTCTAACTGTAAATAAGAGTTCCCTTTAAACCACAAATGACTCTGACTCATCGGACTGGCAATGTATTTCACTATCAACTCTATGACTTCTTGACAACATAAAAAGCAAATATATGTAGTGTTAAAAATTTAACTTGGTCTTTCTAGAAATCAAATGAATGAATTCCTTTGGGAGTGCAGAATAAAATCAATGATTTAGAATAGACTGTCCTTGTATCAGCTTGGCTTCTTTATTTATGCCTATTCATTACTATTATGAAGAATACTCATTAGTTATTTAGATTCAAATTTAAATTTAAGTAATTCGAATTATTATTAGAATAATCCAAGAATACTTTTGTTTATTGAATTAAAACAAATGATGAGTGTAAACAAATTGGAAGCTTGAGAGGCATCAAAATGGACTTGAATATGGATAGGATTCTTTAAGAAACCCAGTACAGATCTTATGCAGCCATTGAAATGGCAATCTTCTGGGGGAAAAAAATGCATTTTTTCTTACAGTGTTTCTGTAAATGCAATGCGTTTTGTAAAACTCTCTTAACATGGAAATCAAAGGTAAACATGTAATATGTTTAGCATTTGTTGAGCTGTAAATTTACTGTTGTTAACCCTTTTCAGAAACCCTGAATGGATTTCTTAATTGTGTCATTACCTGCAATACATGACACCACTGCAGCCATTCTCGTAGTAATCATAACACGTATTTCCTTTCATGAAAACTGAACCAAAATGCAACAAAAGGTGAAATCACCAGGTAAGCGTCTATGTAGTTTTTTTTTTTTTTTTATCAAGAAAAAGGTGGTGATGTACCAATAACTTCAAGGTCCTCTGAGGCTCGATCAATATAGCTGAAATCATAGAGTGTGACTTTCTGAGACTATACTTTCCTGTGTATCAAAATGCATACAAGTCAAGTAAAAGTAAAAATCATCTGTAAAAGACTCATGAATTGGGTCCTGCATTTTGTCTCTGCTCTAATCTCCATGACACCTAGGCTTAATTTCATATGACACAGTGTTCAAAATTATTATGTAACTGAGTAGTACTCTATAGTTTGAGTCATTTTGATAATAAGTTCCTTTCATTTTAGTTGCATCCCATAACTTTATATAAAATTTCCCCATGTAAACATGCTTGAAATATTTTCTGTTTTTATAATGGGTTAGAAGGTATTTTAATTTTCATTTAGCCAAAGCTCATTTTTAGATGTGATATAAATTAGAACAGTAATAACAATCACTAAATCTTGTATAACATGTTACAGTTTACAAAGACTTTCCCACACAATATATCAATGAGGCAACTATTTCAAATAATAATTCAGCTTTACTGAAAAGACTGCGGAGGTAAGAAAAAAAATGATTTAGCCAGGGACTCAAAGTTAAAATGATATTGGACTTCACACATTTGTTTTTCTACATTACATATATGGCTGTACTTCAATTCTCTTATATAACTCACTGATAAGCATGTCTTATTTTAAACATTTAATGAATTGTGAAGGATCAACCAAATCTCGCTAACGAATATGTGCAAAATTTCCCACCTATTGAGATAGCCGCTGGGTCTGAAAGACTAGTTCAAATCCAGCCTCAGACGTTTTCCTTTTTTATTATTTTCCTTTCTTTTATTTAAGTTTTCAGCATCCATTTCCACAAAATGTGAGTTCCAAATTTTCCCCCCATCTCTCCCCTCGACCCACCTCAAAATGTCTTACATTCTAATTACCCCATCCACCACTCTGCCCTCCCCTCTAACACCTCTCCCTTCCCTTATCCCCATATTCTCTCTTGTCCTGTAGGGCAAGATAAGTTTCTACACCAAATTAGCTGTATTTCTTATTTCCCACTTGTACACAAAACCAATTCTCAACATTTGTTCATAAAACGCTGACTTCCAACATCTCTTCCTCCTTCCCTCCCCACCCATCCCCACTGAGAAGGCAAGCAATTCAATACAGGTTATATATGTGTAGTTCTGCAAATGAATTCCACAATGGTCTTGTTGTGTAAGACTAACTAAATTTCCCTCCATCCTATCCTTCCCCCCATTTCATGTATTCTCTCTTTTGTCCTAGTCCCTCCCCAAGAGTGTCTACTTCTAATTGCTGCCTCCTCTCATTTGCCCTCCCTTCCATCATTCCCTCCTTTCTTATCCCCTTCTCCTCAGCCTTCCTGTAGTATAAGATAGGTTTTCATACCAAATTGAGTGTGCCTGTTATTTCTTCCTTGAGCCAAGTGTGATGAAAGTGAGCTTTTCTTTTCCCCTCCATTGAAAATGTTTTTTCTTCCCTCTTTGATGAGAGATAATTTGCCCCATTCTATTTCTCCCTTTCTCGTTCCAATATATACCTCTCTCATCCCTTAATTTTATTTTTTTTAGATATGATCCCTTCCTATTCAAATCACCCTGTGCTCTCTCTCTATCTGTGTGTATAGTATAGATAGATATAGATACAGATAGATAGATTGATAGATAGAGATAGAGATGTGTGTGTGTTTGTGTGTGTGTGTGTGTGTGTGTGTGTGTGTGTGTGCATAATCCTTCCAACTACCCAGATAATGAGAAAAGTTTCAAGAGTTAAAAATATTATCTTTCCATGTTGGGATATAAACAGTTCAATTTTGGTAAGTCTCTTGTGATTTCTTTCCTGTTTCCCTTCATGCTTCCCTTGATTCTTGCATTTGAAAGTCAAATTTTCTTTTCAGTTCTGGTCTTTACATCAAGAATGCTTGAAAGTCCTCTATTTCACTGAAGCACTTTTTATTCCCCTGAAGTATTTTACTCATTTTTGCTGGGTAGGGGATTCTTGGTTTTAATTCTACTTCCTTTGAATTCTGGAATATAATATTCCAAGACCTTTGAGCCCTTAATGTGGAAGCTGCTGGATCTTCTGTTATCATGTTTGTATTTCGACAATACTCAAATTGTTTCTTCCTTATGTGCTTGCAATACTCTCTTCTTGACCTAGGAACTCTGGAGTTTGGCTACAATACTCCTAGGAGTTGCTATTTTTGGATGTCTTTCAGGAGGTGATGGGGGATTCTATCAATAGTTATTTTGCCCTATTTGTTCTAGAATATCAGGACAGTTTTTCTTGATAATTTCATGACAGATAATGTCTAGGTTCGTTTTTTATGATGGCTTTCAGGTAGTCCCAAAACTTTTATATTGTCTCCTGGATCTGTCCTCCAAGTCAGTTGTTTTTCCAATGAAATATTTCACATTATCTTCCATTTTTGCATTCTTTTGGTTTCGTTTTGCAATTTCTTGGTTTCTCATAAAGTCATTAGCTTCCATCTGCTCCATTCTTATTTTTAAAGAACTATTTTCTTCAGTGAACTTTTGAACTTCCTTTTCCCCTTGACGAATTCTGCTTTTTAAAGCATTTTTCTTCTCATTGATCTTTTTCTACCTCTTTTGCCATTTGGGTTAGTCTATTTTTAAAGGTGTTGCTTTCTTCAGCATTTTTTGGGTCTCCTTTAGCAAGCTAATTCTAACCCTAAATGCACTCATGTTTCATGATTTTCTTGCATCGCTCTATTTCTCTTCCCAATTTTTCCTCCACTTCTATTACTTGATTTTCAAAATCCTTTCTGAGCTCTTCAGTGGCTTGGGACGTTGCATATTTATTTTGCAGGTTTTAGAGGCAGAAGCTTTGACTTAGATGGTAAACAATTTTCTTCCTCATTTGAAAGGATGGGAGAGAATACCTGTTTACCAAGAAAATAATCTTCTGTAGTCTGACTTTTTTCCCTTTTTTGGACCTTTTCCCAGCCATTTACTTGACTTTTGGGTCCTTTGTCAAGAGTAACATAAACTCTGGGGACCTGTAAGTTCTCAGTTCCTCCAAGGTGCCACAATCAAGGGAGAGGGATTTACTCCCTGGCCGGGATTGGAGATGATTTTCAGATTAGCTGCTCAATTCCCTCATGGGCTTTATGTGGTGGCAAGGCCCCCCACTCAGAGCTGAGATTCAGATTAGGTGTTCAATTCCCTGAGAGGCTTTAAGCTGAGGCTCCAACAATGGAAACCAGTTGCTGCCTGGAGCTAGGGCTAGGGGATGGTCATTTTCCCTTGTCACAGAGGTGAAAAAGCTCCCTTACTCACCTTTGAAGTGTCTTTGTCACCTGTTGGTTGAGGAATCTGTGATCCACTGCTGCTGCTGAGCCTCCCCTAAGGCCTGCTGTGGCCCTGCTCCTCCCAGACCTGCATTGTCTTGACTCGGCTGTGCTCTGCACAGTGTCCAGTGTGACAGAAATTCTGTCATACCTTTCTTTCTGCCCTCCAGGTCACGCTGGACTGGAAATCTCCTCCACTTTGTTGTTTTGTGAGTTCTGTTGCTAGAGAATTTGTTGACAGTCTTTCTTTCCAAGTATTTTATGGGCTGTGGGGGAAGAGCTAGAGTATGTGCGTCTTTCTACTCTGCTATCTGGGCTCCACCCCAAGAAGAAAGATGTAAAATTCACTTTCAAAAGAATTTGAGTTCAAAATTTTCTCTCCATCTCTCCCCAGCCACCACCCCAGCACAGCATGCACCCCATGCACCACATCCTCCAGTCTGTCCTCTCTTCTACCACCCACTGCTCTTCCATCCCCCTTCCCCTCTTTTGCCCTTCCTTTTACCAGCTATTGACTCTCTCCAGCATATCCCTCATTTCTTTTCTCAGTTTCTCTTCTAATTCTCTTATTTGAATTTTGAAATCCTTGATGAGGGGCAGAGCCAAGATGGCAGAGTGAGAGGAACTACTCACCTTAGCTCTAAGACAAACTCCTTCATATACCTCTAGAAAGAGAATCTGAATGGATTTTGGAGTGGCAGAATCCAATACGAGACAGACTATGACAGATTTCCAGCCCAGGACAGACTGGAAAGTAGATAGGAAGGATTTGTTTCATAGGACTGGTGGAGTGCACAGCACAGAGGTTACAACAGCAAAGGTCCATGCTGTGCGAGGGTCAAGCAGGACACCCCAGGTGGTCTCAGGCAGTGGCCACATTGCAGAATCAATAGCATCTCAGCCCAGGAGGGGAGTCTAGTGGAATTGAAGAAGAGAAAGCCTCGGAGTCCCAGGTAACTGAAGCAGCTGGTCCTGCAATAATCAGCCTGCAGATTAAATCTCTGTAAGACACCTACTTGAACTTCGGAAAGAAAAGAGGGCAAAATGATGGGTTTCACTCTCCTATTGTTGACCTTAAAAAATCCATAAAATATTTCCCCACGAAAAATCCTGGAACAGTGGGATTAACCAAAGGAGCAAATAGTCTCTTAGCTCATGAAGCTAGAAAAATCACAAAGGGAGTTCCCACTTGCTGTCACTGAGCTGCCTCAGACAGCCTCACTTCAGAAAACCAAGAGGAGGTCCTGAGCCCCAGGGTGGTGGAGGTCACTATCATCAACACCAGGATGCCAGGTGTGCCTCAGCACAGTTGGAGAATAGGGAAGACATGAGTGAAAACACCATTTCACCAACCATTGAGCTTGCCTGTGCTCAGCAGAGATTTCCTATGAACAGATCACCATTAGAATAAAGAAAGAAGAAACTAAATGATCACTCTTTGCAGATGATATGCTTAGAGAATCCCAGGGAAACAAGGGGGAAAAAACTACTTGAAATAAGAAATATCTCTGGCAAGTTGAAGGTTACAAAACAAAATCACTAAAAACCTTCTGCATTTGTATATATTACTAACAAAGCCCAACAGGAAGAGATAGAAAGAGAAATCCCATTTAAAACTACAGTAGACAACATAAAAATCTGGGAATGTACGTGCCAAAACAACCTCAGGTACTATATAAATACAATTACAAAACACTTTTCATACAAATAAAGTCAGATCTAAGTAAGTGGAAAAACATCAGTTGCTTGTGGCTATATTAAGGAAATACAATAAAGATAACAATTCTACCTAAATTAATTTACTTATTCAGTACCATACCAATCAAACTACCAGATAATGCTTTTCGAGACCTAGAAAAAAATAATATCATAACTCAACCCGGAAGAACAAAAGGTCCTGAATATAAAGGGAAGTAATGAAAAGAAATGCTGGGGAAGGTGGCCTAGCCTGACCAGATGTCAAATTGTACTATAAAGCAGCAGTCATCAAAAGCACCTGCTACTGGCTAAGAAGCAGGGGGGTAGAAGAGTGGAATTGAAGGCACAGTAGGCAATGAATAGAGTAATCTACTGTTTCATAAACTCAAGGAACACAGCTTCTGTGATAAGAACTCACTGTTTGACAAAAAATGCTGGAAAACTGGATGTCAGTGTGGCCGAACCTGGGTATAGACCAATGGCTGAGACCGTACTCAAGAATAAAGTCCAAATGCATACATGATCTAGGTATAATGATTGATAGTATAAACTAATTAGGGGAGTAAGGAATAGTGTATTTGTCAGATTTATGGGGATTGTAGAAATTTTTAACAAAACAAAACATAGAGAACATTATGAAGTGCAAAATGGATAGTTTTGATTACATTAAATTCAAGTTTTTGCACAAACAAAGCCAATGCAACCAAGATTAGGAGGGAAGCAGAAAACTGGGAAAGAATTTTTGCATCTACTGTCTGTGATAAAGGCCTTATTACTAAAATATGTAGTGAACTGAGTCAAATGTACAAGAATAAAGGTCATTCCCCAACTGATAAATGGTCAAGGGATATTAACAGGTAATTTTCAGAGGAAGAAATTAAACCTATCAATAGTCATATAAAAAAAATGTTCTAAACCACTATTAATTGGAGAGATGCAAATCTGCAACTGTGAGATACCATATCACACCAATCAGATTGGCCAACGTGACAATACAAGATGATGATAAACGTTGGAGATGATATGGGAGAGTTGGAATACTAATTCATTGTTGGTGTAGCTGTGAGCTGATCCAACCATTCTGGAGAGCTATTTGGAACTATGCCCAAAGGGCTGCAAAAATGTGCATTCCCTTTGTACCAGCAATATCTCTTCTGGGACTGTATCCCAGGGAGATCATAAAAATGTGAAAGGGTCCCACATGTACAAAAATTTTTATAACAGCTCTCTTTCTGGTGACCAAGAAGTAGAAATCAAGGGAATGGTTATTAATTGGGGAATGGGTGAACAAGTTGTGGTATATGAACGTACTGGCATACTATTTTGCTATAAGAAATGATGAACAGGAAGTCTTCAGAGAGGCCTAGAAAGACTTGTGTCAACTGAAGGTAAGTAAAAGGAGCAAAACCAGGAGAATTCTGTACACAGCAACCACCACAGTGTCCAAGAAATTTTTCTGGTAGACTTTGTCCTTCATAGCAATGCACAAATTCAATGCAAAATTTCACAACGGACAGACCACATTCTCTTATTATGTTTTCCACTGTGTTAGTTTTGTTTTATGGTTTCTCCCATTCATCTTAATTCTTCTATGCCGCATGACTTTGAAAATGTATTTAATAAGAGTTAATGTGTAAAAGATTTCATGCCATCTTGCCGAGGGAGTGGTAAGGGAGGGGGAATAGAAGGGGAAGGAAAGGGAAAATCCAAGATACATGGAAAGGATTGTAGAAAACTGAAAACAAAATATTTTTAAAAAAACGAATAACACCCCTATTTGTTTCAGGATCCATGTTTCAGGATGGTAAGGCCAAGGATCCTGGAAGTACGGAATTTAAGAGCAAGCAAAGTAAAATCTTTTGCTCTTTTTGTGTTAGTATAATCAAGTGCCTCTGACTGAGTCTTGTCTTTAGCAACCAACAGTCTTTACTAGGTGTAAAGCACAGAAATAAGAATTTCTTTAACTAGAAACTATACATATATTTGTATTGTTTGTGAGATTAAAGATCTTCCCCACAACTTAATGTAGCTGTTCATTCAATGGAGCTTGATTAGGGGAAATCTGTGGGAAATACCACATCTTTTCTTAGAGATGCACTGGTTCTCAAGGACTGGGATGCTCTCTGACTCTTAAACAGGTATAAATACTCTGAGGTTAGGATAATAAATAATAAGATAATAAAGTAATTTGGCGCTTACTTTTGGAAGAAAGTTTATGTGCCAGATGAGACTCTGGGAAGCTTCTAAGCAGCCACCCCCCTCCCCACTACGGTTTTGAAAAGGCAGCTGTTGGTGCTTCCCTCTGTGGTAACTACTGTCAGACAGTTGGACCTGTCCTTTGAATTGTAATGTTTGTATTTCTTAATGTTACACAGTCTGGAAGAAATGTCTGCTGATTTAGATGTCTCTGTATTTTCTCTGAAGTTCAGGGTTATGAACCCTGAACTGACTGAATGATACATGTGCTTTTGTGAAGTGATTGTTAAACCCTCCAAACAAAAGAATATGAGCTAATGTCAAATGTAATTGTTGAGCTAATGATAGCAGTATAAGATTACAAGAAGAGTACTGCCTAACATGTTCACAATAGGACTTGTGACCTAAACTAGGGGTGACCTGTAATCAGCTCTAAAATATTCTTTCCTAATCAGAATAGCATTTCCTTTGAAACTGTAGTATATTTGCATATTTGCAGTGCTTCATCTTTTCTGAATTTTCTTTACTGTTATGCCTTGGTGTGCTTTCTCTCCTTTAAAAAAAAAGGATATACTACTACAAAATATATAAAAATACATATGTATATATATGCATATATATGTGTGTATAGAAATAAATATAGATATATTCACAAATACTCATGCTCATATAAACATTTGTGTGCCTGTATATTTTTATAATATTAAACACAGGAAATATGCAAAAGGATTGGCTAGAGGTGAGGCCAGGAGGAAACAGGAAGTCAGAGAACTCAAGTACAATTTCCTATAGAATTTGAAAAAATCACCAGAGAGAATGCACTTACTTGTAGGACTCTATGCACTCTAATCATGTATGACATAATGCCAGACATCTATTATTGCTACAACAGTTGGCAGCAGCTTTTTTAAAAGTTGCAAAAATAGTTTTTTAGAGTAATAAACAAAAATTTTCCCTAGTTATTTTCTTTGTAAACCTGTAGTTCCTATTTCTTGATGTAAATGTTTGGTTTTTTTAAAGAAATTAATCTATTCACTTGTTTCCACACAGTGAGACATCATCAAGGAAAAATCAAATCATTTGTTTCAAGGTAATTTTTTAAAAATATGGTTTTGATCATTCAAAATGCAAAACACTGGAGAAAGGACATCAGTTGACCTTTCCCCAAAGAAGGTGACATGGTTTGTTCAACCATTACACTAACAGAAATAGGATTGTTGCTAGGCAGCAAGTCTCATTTAATCTTGTGCTGCTTTTGTACACATGGAAAACTGATGGGAAGTCAAGTTTGGAATGCTAATGAGCAAGAAGTAACTTCAGTAAAAAAGGATCAATAGTGCACATGACAGGAAAATAAAGTATTAATGGTCCTTGAGGAATATAAGTTAGTTAGATCTACTTGCGAGCAAATTTATTATCATCAGGTATGTTTGATTGTCTTCACTTTATTTCCCTCTCATTTTTGTGACTTTCGTTGTATGTGTGACACTGTTTCCTTGTTTAGGAGTCCAGTGATGTGCCAAAGTATTTCTACTCTATAAGTTAAATAAGAAACTAAAATAATATTTTTAATCATATTATTTTCAGGATAATTTAAGAAGTCAATGACAAAAAATTGGCATTTGGTCAATGTGAATATGTGGTGTTACATACACAAGTTTCACTGTTCTCTGCAAAAAAAGAAATACATAAATTAATGAATGAAAGATTATCACTCAAATAGAGGTCAATGATCAAACTATAGGCCTGGATATGCAGGTGTGTGTGTGTGTGTGTGTGTGTGTGTGTGTGTGTGTGTGTGTATGTGTGTGTGTGTGTGTGTGTGTGTGTGTTTAAAATTAGGAACTACTTGTCCAGGCCCTGATGAGGTAAAGTATTTACTGGCAAGTCCTGATACAAAAGATAGGTCACTAGATATTTGGTGATCGTGGTAAATGTGAACTTATGTGAGTAGAATTACAGTCTTCCCCTTTCCACAGAAATATCTTCCTCAAAGATTTCAGGAAGTCATGCAATAGCAGCCAAAAACTCTGAGATATTTCTTAATGTCAAATCTATTATGTGAAATTGCTCCTTTTTTTAACCTATCGGCATATATTCTTCTTTCTAACAGAATGTAAGTTTGATGAGGGCAGGAACTATTTTCTTTTCATCTTTCTTTTCTCAGTACTTACACACATTCCTTTTACAGTTTCTTAATAAATGTTTGTTGATTTAAATTATATTGACTTAATTTAAATTGTTTCACATAGATATTTGGTTGCCTGTTAGATACCACTAAATATCTTTTTCTGGCTCTGTAGATCTTTGAGTAAATTCAAAAGTGTAATTTTATCTTACTGTTGAATTAAGAAATAACTTAATAAATGTAAGATGATCTACATATTATTTTACTAATATTTGTCCTGTAAAATGTCAGGAGTTTTTAATATGCATCACAACAATGAAATAGTGTTCCAACTCTCCCATATCTACTCCAACATTTATCATCTTCCTGTTTTGTCATGGTAGCCAATCTGATAGGTGTGATGTGGTACCTCAGAGTTGTTTTGATTTGCATCTCTCTAATCAACAGTGATTTAGAGCATTTTTATATAACTATAAATAGATTTAGTTTCTTCCTCTGAAAACTCCCTGTTCCTATCCTTTGACCATTTATCAATTGGGGAATGACATGTATTCTCTCAAATGTGACTCAGTTCTTTATATATTTTAGAAATGAGGCCTTTATCACAGACACTAGTTCCAAAAACTCTTTCTCACATTTTTGCTTCCCTACTAATGTTGGTTGCATTGATTTTGTTTGTGCAAAAACCTTTCAGTTTCTTGTAATAAAAGTTATCCGTTTTGCACTTCATAGCATTCTCTATCTCTTGTTTTGTCAAAAATTTTTCTGTTCTCCATAAATCTGACAAACACACTGTTCATTTTTTCCGTAATTTGTTTATAGTATCAGCCTTTATACCTATATCGTATTTTCATGTGGACTTTATTCTTTTGTACAGTGTCAGGAATTGGTGTCTGCCCAATTACCACCACACTGTTACCCAGTTTATTATTTCACGTAGTTTTTTTTAAAATTTATTTTCTACCATGCTCTAAGTATATTATCAGCAAAGAATGATAACATAGCTTCTTCTTTGCCTATTCTAATTCCTTCGCTTTCTTTTTCTTCTCTTATTGCTAAAGTTAACATTTCTCATACTTTATCAAATAAGAATGTTGGTAATGGACATCCTTGTTTCTCCCCTGATATTAATGGAAATGCATTTGGCTTATCCCCATTGAATATAATGCTTGCTGATGATTTTAGGTAGATACTGAGTATTATTTTGTGGAAGACTCCATTTATTCCTATGCTCTTCAGAGTTTCAATAGGAATAGGTGTTGTATTTTGTCAAAAGCCTTTTCTGCATCTGTTGAGATAATCCTATGATTTCTGTTAGTTTTATTGTTGTTATGATCAATAATGTTGATAGTTTTTCTAATATTGAACCAGCCCTGTATTCCTGGTATAAATCCTACCTGATCACAATCTATTATTCTATTGATAAGTTACTGTACTCTTTTGGCTAATATCTGATTTAAAATTTTTGTATGAGTATTCATTAGAAAAACTATTCTATAATTTTCTTTCTCTATTTTGTCTATTGCTGGTTTAAGTATCAGGTCCATACTTGTATCATAAAAAGAATTTGGTAGGACTCCACCAATTTTCCGAAATGCTCTCTATAGTATTGAAATTATTTGTTCTTTATAAGTTTGATAGAGTTTACTTGTAAATACATCTCCAACTGGAGAATTTATCCTATGGAGAACATTGATGGTTTGTTCTATTCCTTTCCTCATATGGTGGTATCTAAGTATTCAACCTCCTGTTTTGTTAATTTGGGAAATTTATATTATAAAAATATTCCTCCATCTCACTTAGATTGTCAAATGTGGGGGGCATACATTTAGACAATTTATAATTATTGTTTTAATTTCCTTCTCATTGGAAGTTAGTTCACTCTTTTCATTTTTGATATTGGTATTTTGATTTTCTTTCTTTTTTAAATCAAATTGATCAAAGGTTTATCAATTTTGATGTTTTTTCATAAAACCAACTCAGTTTATTTATTTTTTCATTATTTTTTAATTTCAATTTTATTAATATCTCCTTTGGTTTTCAGTATTTCTAATTTCGTATTTACTTGGGAATTTTCAATTTGTTCTTTTTCTAGCTTTTTCAGATGCATGTCCAATTAATTGACCTAGTCTTTCTCTATATTATTTGTGTAGGCATTCAATGATATAAAACGTCCAGTAAGAACTGTTTTTTCAGCATCACATAAGTTTTGATAGGTTGTCTCACTATTATCATTCTCTTGAATGAAGTCGTTGATTGTTTCTATGATTTCTTGTTTCACCCACTCATTCTTTTGCATTAAATTATTTAGTTTCCAAATAATTTTTGGTCTATCTTGCCATGGCCTTTTATTATATGGCATTTTTTATGGCATTATGGTCTGAGAAGGATGAATTGACTACCTTTGCCTTTCTTCACTGGATTGTGAGGACTTTATGCCCTAGGGCATGGTCAGTTTTTACATATGTGTCTTGTGCCACTGAGACAAAGATATATTCCTTTCTATCCCCATTCATTTTTTTCCAGAGATATATCTGTCTTATGCAGAGTTCTATTCACTTCCTTAATTTCTTGTTTTATCTTTCTCATTTTATTCTTTGAGATATCATGTACCCATACGTCTCTGCTTCAAAGAAAGAATCTTGCTTCCAGTGAAGGTCATAAATGTGGTTTCTCTCCCCCTCACCATTCTTGTCAGCCTTCTAGAAATATGCTGCCCAGAAGAAAACCTAGTACAGAGCACTCATGTGGTGCCTGTTTCAGAATGCAGGACCTCACCTAGCAACGGCAAACACACAAATTGTTTGTTTGCCATGATGGTATATACTTCTAGTTCTGAGAACTTTTGAGATATTTCTCATAGTAAATATTGTGTTATACTCTTTTCCTCATTTCCTCCTGAATTAATGAAATCCAGGTGAATTTTGTGATCAGTTAAAGTGACTTGGGGGAATTAGTGTCAATGTAAAGGTCAGTGTTTGTCGTGGCATTTCAGAAAAGCAACAGGACCATTTTGGGGTCCTTTCAATTTTACTATGGTGGGGGCTCCTCTCCCTTTGATTTCTCTTGATCTTTTGAATATTGGCTGTTGTCTTTTGTTCATGTAACTCAGCAACAAAACACATAATTTTGAATGATGAGGTTTTTTTTTTTACCCTACTTACATTCAGTAACTTGGATATGATTGAGAGTTTAATATTCAAAAAGCTAAATTAAATCAATAAAAGAATGTTCATGGGCGTTCTAAATCTTGAGTTTTTGGGGTTGTATCCTTTCATTTAATTCATTTCAAGTGCATATATCTTTGTGGATGTTAAGGTTTTTTTCTGCCATTTCTAATTCTGCCACCATGTCTGGGGATTTCATGGCAGTTACACTGGAGGGGCTTGTCAATTCATTTGGCAGTTAGTTTGACAGAAGAGGAAACTGAGGCAAACAGTGTGAAGTGACTTCCCCAGGGTCTCTCAAGTAAAATTCTGAGGCCAAATTGTAACTCAGGAAGATGGGTCTTCCTGACTCGAATTCTACCACTATATGCACAGTGTCATTCAGTGAAGGAGAACAAAACAAATTCTTCTTCCTCATTATATTCCTTCAGATATCATGCACCCGTAAGTTTCTGTTTCAAAGGAAGAATCTTCCTTCCAGTGAAGGTCAGTCATATTACATGGGTGTTCATCCCCTTAACATCCTGGTCACCCTCCTAGAAATGTGCTGCCCAAAAGAAAGCCTAGCACAATGCACCTATGTGGTGCCTATTCCAAAAGACAGGCCCTCACTTAGCAATGGTAAACGCATGAACTGTTTGTTTGCCATGATGTTATATACTCACGGAGTTTCTAGATCAGAGTTTTGAAATATTTCTCATAGTAAATATTGTGTTATGCTATTTCCCTTATTTCCTCCTGAATCATTGAAATCTAGGTGAACTGTGTGGAAAATTTAGTTTCCATTTATTTGTCAGTGTTTGTACTGGCATTTCAATAAAGCCCCAGGACCATTTTGGTGTCTTTTCAATTTTACTTTGAGTGGGGACTCTTCTCCCTTTAGTTTCCCTTGATCTTTTTATTATGAACTGTTGTCTTTTGTTCAAGTCAGAATTCAGCAACAAAACAAGGAATTTGGAATAATGAGTTTGTTTGTTTGTTTTTAAATTTTGCCCTACTTACATTTAGTACTTTTCTTGTTTATTTTGAGGTTAGATTTATCAAGTACAGCCAAGGTCATTTTGGGTTCCCCCATTAATATAGTTTTGCTCTCTATTTTTTTCTTTTAATTCACTTAACTTTTCCTCTAAGTGTTTCGATGCTACACCACTTGGTGCATATTTGTTTAGTAATGTTATTGCTTCATTGTCCATTGTGCCTTTAACAAAATATATTTTCCTTCCTTATCTCTTTTGATTAGATCTATTTCTGCTATTGTTGTGTTTGAGATTTCGATTACTATCCCTGCTTTTTATTTTTTTTACATAAGGTGAAGTATAATAATAATAATAATATACTATTATTATTATTATTATTATTATTATTATTTGATGTGGGCCCTCAGTTTGGCCGTATGTACTTGGGCCCTAAGACTGAATTCTCATTGTACACAGTGGGATGTATGTCCTTGGACCCTATAATCACTACTATTATACTGCTCTGCACATTCGTGTATCAGAGCTCGAATCCTCTGCCCACATTCTTGCTAACCCTCCTACATATACTGTGTACAATGCGAATTGGGACAGATACCAGACATCACCTGTATAGAACTACGGACTTGGATCAAAACTGTGGCTCCCCTGGAATTGCTTGTACAGTACCTCAGAGCTGCAAAAACAAAAAGGGGGAGTTGTAAGGGGCCCAGAGGGTCCCGGGGGTGCAAGTCAGAGGCAAAGCCTGTTCCCATGGGAACGGTGCTGACGCACACCCTGGCAGAAGCTCTGTGTGACCCTGGAACCTGATGTTCCTGCAGATACCAATGTAAAGTTACAAGTAACAGTAAAGTTACAAGTGAGCCTGGGAACCCAGGAACTAGCTGCAGGAACAAGATAAGCTTCCTTCCTTACTGCGGGTGTAAGGATGCGGAATAGTCATGAGATGGTGAAGTAATGGGGTGAGCTCAGCATGTATGTGATTGGTGGATCAGCCTTTATAAACCCTAACCCTCAGCTGAATAGAGAGTTGTTGCCTGGATCATCTTGTCTCCAGTCTCCTTCCTTCAGGGCCCACAGAGTAGAGGCCCGTGGGTCAGGGGGATCCAGGGGGCTCGGGCCTTGACCCCGAGCAATTATTATTCTTATATATTATTTCCTTTTTCCCTGTGTGTATCTCCCTATTCCAAATATATTTCTTGTAAGCAACGTGTTGTTGGAATATAGTCTTTAATTCATTCTGCTATCCACTATGTTTATTTTCTGTGTATCCTTCCTATTTCATTCTGTTTCTTCTTTTAGTTCTGTCTTCCTACTTCTCAAGCAGTGCTCATCTGCATCCCCTCTTTCCCTCTACTATGATATGTTTTTTTGCCTCTTCCTGTAATATAATTTACTTTTTTTCTGCCTACACCTTTACACATCTTCTGCTGTAACCCCTTTTCATCCTTTAATCACATTTTTATAATCACGTCATTTAATTTAGACCCACTCACTCTATCTATAGATAACACTTTTAAGTATGGATTTATGTGTACATACACACACGCACACGCACACACACATATGTATATGTATATATACATATATATATATATGTATATATATATATATGCAGTTCTCAAGATTAGCAAATATCATTTCCCTTTCTAGAGATGTAGACAGTTTGCCCATAAGGAATAATAAGTTTTTTTTTTACCTTGTTTTGTTTACCTTGTTATGCCTCTCTTGAGATTTGTATTTGAAGATCAAATTTTCTATTAAGCTCTGACCTTTTCGTCAGAAAGGTCTAGAAATCCCTTATTTCATTTTATTTCCATCTTCTTGTCTGAAAGATTATGCTCACTTTTTATGAATAGTTGATCATCAGTTGTAATATAACTTCCTTTGCCTTATGGAATGTCGTATACCATGATTTGCAATATTTTAATGTAGAAATTGCTAGATTATGCTTAGTCTTGGCTGTGGGCCCACGATATTTCAATTTTCTTTTTTGCTGTTTTCAACACTTTCTCCTTCACCTGAAAATTCTTGACTTTGGCTACAATAGTATTTGGCATTTTCAATTTGGTATCCCTTTCATGAGGTGTATTCTTTTGATGACTATTTTATTCTGTGGTTATAGAACCTCAGGGCAGTTTTCCTTCATGATTTATTGGAAGATACAGTCAGCCTGTTTTTGCATCATGATTTTCTGATAGAACAATAGTTCTTAAATTGTCTCTCATTTACATATTTCCCAGGTCTGTTGTTTTTTTTTTCCAGTGAAGTATTTTCCTTTGTTAGAGTTTTCAATGTTGATCTCTGCTTCTACAGGTTAAGGGATTCTTGTTCTGGAGTTGAGGGGCCTGGTACCTCACTTGTGTGCTTATTCCTCAAGTTCTGGCAGCTGGAGGCTATAGATGCTGCAGCTTACCTGGTACAGTGCTGGAGGTGGCGGTGATGACTGGTGTGTGCATAGTCCAGTTGTTTTTTTTTTCTGCATTTCAATAGGGTTGCATTGCAGCTGTGGTTGGATGTGACGGTTGGGGTGATTTCACCACTGGAGATCACCTGCTCCCTCCTGGTTCTGCAAGAGAATGGTTAGACTCAGTCACAAGTGGACACCCTGGATGGGCACAAGTGATGGTTCTCCATACTGTTGTCTGCCTGCTCCCTTGGTGTGCCAAATTATATGGGAGTGTCTTGGTGTTGGTGCTTGCTTACTCTTCCATCCTGGGGTTCAAGATCTCCCTCATTCCAGGATTTTTGCTTAGGCAGGATTTCCTGGATTTTCCATGGTAGGATGAAAGTGCCTTATTTGTTACTCCACTATCTTGGTTCCCAGATATCAGGACTCCTTAAGATTATTTCTAATGTGAACAATTCAGAGGTCAATCAAATAAACTTCTAGTTTGAAGAGGTTTCTTTCTCATGGTATATAAAGTCTACCACAAAATATGAAAAGTTAGAAGTATAAGCTTAAACTGTATTTCCCATAGGTCCACCTTAGCTAAGTTCAATGACTTATCAACATAAGTTTGGTTACTCTATGATGAATGTCATTAACCACAGGAATTCATGAAACTGCTGACTAAGTCATGGAGAAGGTTCAACTTAGCATTGATGAGTGAAGCCACATCAATGAAATCCTTAATATTATGATAAAGAAATAACAATATGGTATTTTCTGCTATAAGTTTTTGGCAATTCCACAGTTTAAGTAGAGTTAAGTGGATCTCCCTCACGTCTAATTTAAATTCTTCTCAATGTAGAAAAAAATTCAATATTAGTCAAGGCCATTTTGGAAATTTGAGAACTGAGAGAAGAATAGCAACCTCATAATCTTGATTAAAATACTTTTATTTAATCTAGAATCCATATAAGCAATCTATCTAAAATGTTTCCTTCTTAATTCTATGTTGCTTCTTAATTTCAAATTTAGTACTTAAAAGGTGCTATGAAGCAACCCAAATACAGTCTTACAGAATTTCTGTGGTCAAAACCTTCAAATATCTGTTTGATCAATGTGGTGATGAACATTCTGAGCATAACAGTACTGATCCTTTGGAAGTAAACATAGAGAATATCACAGAAAAATAAGAGCAGAATAAAGACAGGGAGGCTACAGGATTCTTGTCTCTAAAGGATCTAACACTTTCATTTGAGAATTCAGCGAAGGCAATTCACAAGAGATCCACAGGAAGCCCAATTGCTGATCAATGGGCTTTGCAACACAGGTAGGCACAAATACCCTGGAAAGAGAAGACCCCTCATAACACAGATCCTAATTTAGCCTAACATTCACAGTCATACTCAAGGGCACATCTCCAGTGGAGAAGCAGCTAACCAACTGCCACACAAAGGAAAGGTAAGATAGTCTATCGATATAGCAAGGCACAGTATATGTGTGTGTTCTTCCTCCGTTGCTGAAGCAGACTACACCATCAGAGAAATAGTGACATGACTTGTGCTTGACTTTGTTTAGAGTGAGGGTGCACTGTGCAGGTCACCAGCCTCACTTCTCCTCCAGAGCCATCTGAATCTAAAGACCAGATATTCATTAGAATGACTGGAGATGACCCAGGATGAGGCAACTGGGACTAAGTGACTTGCTCAAGGTCACACAGCTAGTGAGTGTCAAGTGTCTGAAGTGAGATTTGAACTCAGGTCGCCCTGACTCTTGCACTGGTGCTATACCCACTGCACCACCTAGCTGCCCCAAAGGGAGAAAGATATGGGTGGGACAGCAGAGTATCCAAGAGCACAAAGAGGTATGTATATGTACATAGTGTATGTGTATATGTACATATGGAGAACACAGGGTGAGCTGAACACGAAGGGAGGTTGCTTAAAAATGAAATTTAGTGTTGAGTGAAATGTACTAAGAATAAAAGAAGTGGAGAGATAGAAAGTAGCAAATCTTTTCACATAAAAGAGACAAGAAAGAACTTTCATAATAGATGAGAAAAAGGGGGGAAAGAGAGCGACTAAGTTAACTTTCCTCTTTTCCAATTTGGAATAAGGAGGGAATAATTCAGATTCAATTGAGCATGAAAATTTATCTTACCCTGTGGAGACAAGGGAGAAGGGGATAAGAGAGGGAGGATAATAGAAGGGATGCCAGATTGGGGGAAAGGGTAATCAGAGGCCAACACTGTTGTCAGGGGACAAGTCAAGGGAAAGAATGGAAGAAATGGAGAAAAGGAAAGGATTTAGTGAAATGTGGTTAATCTTTTGCAATATAATAGTTATGTGTATTGCATGTCTACACACTTGTGACCTATATTGAATTACTTACTGTCTCAATGATGGTAGGTGGGGAAAGAGGAAGGGAGAGAATGTGAAACTCAAAGCTCTAATAATGACTGCTAAAACTTGTTTTTGCACGCAGCTGGGAAATGCTATAAATACCTACAGGAAAATATATGGGAGAAGGGTATATAAAACAGCACATGAATATAGATGTTTGATCAATGGTCATTGATTATATTCCATTTAATTATGTACTAATGTGAAACAATTTCCCTCTTCCCCAGTTTCAGAATTGTCAAGGGTGGAAAGAGAAGAGAGAGAGAGAGAGAGAGAGAGAGAGAGAGAGAGAGAGAGAGAGAGAGAGAGAGATTATTTCATACTCCTTTATCCTTACATTGAAGTTCTCTGTCAATATAAGAACACCAATACTTTGATGTTCTCCTATCAATGATAAAATAAGTCAAGTATGTATAATTCCTTAACCTCTCTACACTCCCTATATTTCTCTTTTTATATTTGGATGTTGTTCAGTCATCTTAGGTCATGTCAGATATCTTGTGAAGCAATTTCATGATTTCTGAGCAAAGATAATGCAGTGGTTTGGCATTCTGTCTTCAATTCATTTTTCAGATGAGAAAACTTGCTTGCTCAGGGTCAGATAGCTAGTGTTTAAGGCCATATTTGAACTCAGAAAGATTATCGTTCTTTACCCTAGGCCTGGCACTCTATTCACTGTGCCATCTAGCTACTCCTTATATCTAGTTATAGGAGTATGAGTAGAAAATGAATGCAAAATTATTACATAAAATATACGTATATTTGTACACACACAAAACATACAAAATAAATATTCAATGTTCTCAGACCACGGAAGAGCTCAAAAAGGATTTTTAAAATCAAGTGAGAGAGGTGGAGGAAAAACTGGGAAGAGAAATGAGAGAGATGCAAGAAAAACATGAAAAGCAGGTCAACATCTTGCTAAAGGAGACCCAAAAAAATGCTGAAGAAAATAACACCTGTAAAGATAGGCTAACTCAATTGGCAAAAGAGGTTCAAAAAGTCAATGAGGAGAAGAAAACTTTAAAAAGCAGAACTAGTCAAATGGAAAAGGAGGTTGAAAAGCTCTCTGAAAAAAATAGTTCTTTAAAAATTAGAGTGGAACAGATGGAGGCTAATGATTTTATGAGAAACAAGAAATCACAAAACAAAACCAAAAGAATGAAAAAAATGGAAGATAATGTGAAATATCTCATTGGAAAAACAACTGACCTGGAAAATAGATCCAGGAGAGACAATTTAAAAATTATGGGATTACCTGAAGGCCATGATCAAGAAAAGAGCTTAGACATCATCTTTCATGAAATTATCTAGGAAAACTGCCCTGATATTCTAGAACCAGGGAGCAAAACAAACATTGAAAGAATCCACCGATCACCTCCTGAAAGAGATCCAAAAAGAGAAACTCCTAGGAACATTGTGTCCAAATTCCAGAGTTCCTAGGTCAAGGACAAAATATTGCAAGCAGGTAGAAAGAAACAATTAAAGTATTATGGAAATACAATCAGGATAACACAAGATCCAGCAGCTTCTACATTAAGGGATCAAAGGGTGTGGAATATAATATTCCAGCGGTCAAAGGAACTAGGACTAAAACCAAGAATCACCTACCCAGTAAAACTGAGTATAATACTTCGGGGGAAAAATTATCATTCAATGAAATAGAGGACTTTCAAGCATTCTTGATGAAAAGATTAGAGCTGAAAAAAAAATTTGACCTTCAAACACGAGAATCAAGAGAAGCTTGAAAAGGTAAACAGCAAAGAGAAATCATAAGGGACTTACTGAAGTTGAACTATTTACATTCCTACATTGAAAGACAATATTTGTAACTCTCGAAACTTTTTTCAGCATCTGGGTAGTTGGTGGGATTACACATACATACACACACACACACACACCACACACACACACATACAGAGACAGAGAAAGAGACAGAGAGACAGAGAGCACAGGGTGAATTGAATAAGATGGGATCATATCTTAAAAAATGAAATTAAGTGGTGAGAGAGAAATATATTGGGAGGAGAAAGGGAGAAATGGAATGGGGCAAATTATGTTTTAGAAAAGAGGCAAGTAAAAGACTTTTCAGTGGAGGGAAAAAGAGGAGAGGTGAGAGAAAAAAAAAACATGAAGCTTACTCTCATCACATTTGACTAAAGGAAGGAGTAAAGTGCGCACTCATTTTGGTATGAAGACCTATCCTACAATACAGAAAAGTGGGGGAGAAGGGGATAAGCAGGGTGGGGGGCAATGGTGGAAGGGAGGACAGTGGGAGGAGGGAAGAATTTGAAGTCAACACTCTTGGGGAGGGATAGGATCAAAAGAGAGAATCGAAGCAATTGGGGGCAGGATAGGATGGAGAGAATTATAGTTAATCTTACACAGCACGACGATTATGGAAGTCATTTGCAAAACTACACAGATATGACCTATATTGAATTGCCTACCCTCCCAAAGGGAATGGGTGGGGAGGAAGGGATGGGGAGAAGTTGGAACTCAAAGTTTTAGGAACAACTGTTGAGTATCGTTCCTGCAACTAGGAAATAGAAATACAGGTAATGGGGTAAAGAAAATTTTCTTGCCCTACAGAACAAAAGAAGACGGGGATAAGGGAAGAGAGGGCATATTGGTGATATGGGCAATTAGAATGCTCGGTGTTTTGGGGTGGGTGGAGGGGAGAAATGGGGAGAAAACTTGGAATCCAAAATTTTGTGGAAATGAGTGTTCAAAAGTTAAATAAAGAAAAAAGAAAAAAATCGCCAAATTGCATCAACAACATCTGGCTTATCTCCTGCAGAAGCAGAATTCAATGATCCCAACACAACTCAACCTTAGGACTATATGGAGTTAAATTTCAGTATACAAGGGATAATAAGGAAATTATGATTGGTGTAATGCAAAGATGAATGGACTTTAAATGGGTTCAGAATAATTTATGAAATGTCATGGTAATGCTCATCAAGTACACTTCTGGTGTAATGGTTTGGAATTCTTACCATCTGTGTTATGCACCTGCATCTTGGAAACAAAAATCAGTAAACACCAAGCATTAGCTACGGTATTCTCCAGTGTTTTATATATTTACAATGTACTGGTTCTCTTTTTTTTTTATTTTTTATTTTTTATTTTTTAATGTTTAACAATCACTGCCATTCAATTGAGATTTTAT